>PVJO010002307.1:0-57283 GCA_004026905.1 Hystrix cristata
AAAAAAAAAAAATTCAAAGTTTACATTTTTCCTTTAGAGACAAGTAGCTTCTCAACACATCCTCAGGCTTAGGGCATGAAGCACCACCCTTCTGCTCGCTCAGATGAATGGGCAGAATGTCTAGACCCAGGTCCAGGAGGTCAAGTCCAGTTCAATTTCCTTAGGCGAGGGAGGAGGGAGGGATCCAGGTCCAGGAAGGGATGGACCAAGATCGTACACGTCTGATGTCCCCCCATACTTACTCTCCCATTGTGCCTTGCTGTAAAACACCCCCACACCTATACACGGGGAGATGGTGACTTGAGGCAAATGGGCCCTTCTATTTCTCAGCGCCAGCTCTGAATAAATCCTTCTTCCTTTTTACCAAAGTATATGGCCTCCTCTGATTTGGTCAGCAACGAGCAAGCAAACCTGAGCATGTGAACCTAAACGCCAGGAACATGAGGACACATGCGCCCCTGGAACCAGGGAGCTTGGAGAGGCTGCGGGGCACCAGGCCACCTAGGGGAACAAACACAGACCACACATTGGAGGTGAACACCTGCAGGTCACAGTTTAGAAAACACATATTTCCAACAACTCCAAACAAAGGAAATGCTTAGATCTAAAACAAATGCAGATTTGCATGCTGGAAACTCCCAAATAACAAAACCAACATCTAAACAATTGGAGAGATGGCCAATCTCATGGCTGTTATCCATTCCCCCTCAAACTGACCTGCAGACTCAGCACTACTCCAGTGAAATCCAGAAAGCTGATTCTAAATTTTATATGCAAGGCAAAGGAGCAGAATGGTCCCAACCATCTGCATGTGGAGAAAAAGGCAGGCTGAGCTCTAGCTTCCAGACACCCAAACTCAGCAAGCCCGGCATGGCTGAGGCAGTGTGGTGCACACAGGAGATGAGCAACACGAGAGGAGCAGATGAAGTACACTTCACCCAAACTTAGGAAACCCAACTCAAAATCAACAGCACTAACACCAAGTGCTGGTGAGGAGGCCAGGCACGTGAAGCTCACATACCACTGGTTAGTCTCCAGGAAGGCTAAGCACACCACTGCCGGGAAGCCCAGGATCCACACAGGGAGGGCAGGTGGACTTCCATACAAAGACAGTATGGGAACACCCACTTCAGCTCTGTGCACAGCTACAACAAGGGTCCTTCCCATACCGACCGAGGGAGCACACTGCTCCGCACACTGGAGCCAGCTGTGGACCCAAAAGGTGCCATGTTGGGTGCCATGCTGTGTCCCTTGGGTAGAGCAGCCAGAAGCCAGGTAGAACTGTCTGGTGTTCTTGCCTGAATGGTGGGGGACACGGGAATGTACATCTGTTAAAACTCAGAGCTGTATAAAAAAGGAGACGGAGTAGAATTTTTGAATATAACTTTTAAGGAGATTTTTTTTAGAAAGGCAGATGTAAGTGACATCAGCAACCTCAAACCAGAAACCTAATTTGGACCCTGCTTTGGATAAACTAATTGCAAATACACAAGTATATACTTATTTACATATATTTACAAATTTATACATAGTTATGTATACACATATCTACAATACTTACTTGGGGAGGGAATTTCAAAGCACTCAATTTTTCATACTCAGTGCTCTCACAAATCCTTTCTCTAGGAGTTTACATTCCCTGGAGTTTCTGTCGGGGTCTGGGTGTGGAGACATCAGTCTGCACGGCACACCTGCTGCCCTGAGGACCCCATGTCACAGGAACAGGAGGCCCTGTGGAGCCTGTCTTCGACCCCAGGGAGGGGAACTCTTTCTCCACAGCAGACAGGAGCGGCGAGCCCAGGCTCTTCAGGATATGGGTCAGCACCCACAGACACATGCTCCAACACGCACATCCACTGCTGCTTGGAACTTTTATTTATTTATGTATATTTTATTTATGTATATTTTGGTATTCTAAGGTCTATTCTACTGATAATACTCGTGCAAATAATATTCAAGGGACAAGAAAAATCATTTCCACATAGAAACTGAGCCAGATCTGCAAAATACGTTCCTAGTCTTTAATCCAAGGTTGGCTCTGAGAAGGACCTCAGGGTTGATTGAATATGAGGACAAGAGTTGCTGCATAACACATGACCTTGGAGTGTATGCACTGGACACACACAGCTGTCAGAGACTACAATGTCTTGCATCTGCAACTGTCAGTATTCTTGCAACGGTGTGGACTCGTGAAGCAAAATGCACTTTAAAGACAATGTCCCTGTAAGGTGCAACCCTACAGACCAGTGGGCCAAAGGTAGCCTGCAGAGTCCCTGGGGTGTCTCTTCTCATTGTGTCTGCTTGCAGTGGGGAGCAGAAGATTCAGCTCAGAGCTGACCGGTAGGGCAGAACCCACTGCTACTTTGCCAGATGGCAGCCACAGTCTCAGAATAGCACCAACTCCCAAGTCGTCTGCTGACTCAGGTCAGCAGCAGTTGTCTGCATGATGGGATTTTTTTGAAGAAACCAAGAGACAGCCAAAGAAGCCCATTGGCTGCCTGCGGCTCCTCTTTCATCGTGCCAGGAGGTAGCCAAGACTGGTGGCCAAGACTGTCCCCAAACTCCGCTCCCCAGCTTCCTTTGGTTAGCCTCTATTGCTAGCTGGGTGACGGCTTCCTGCTAGGGAACGCTGCTATCCCTTGGGCAGCAGGGCAGGGTCACTGAACAGGCCGCCCCTGACTGCAAGGCAGGGCCAAGCCAGCACCAGGAATGGAAAGCCACCCAGTCAGCCCCGGGCCGTGGCACCTGTGTGGTGCAAGGCATTGGCATGTGCAGCTTGGTTAGTGACTCGTTTGTAGCTCACTGTTGTGGATACCCTGTGTATCTAAGATCACCAGGGATAATATGTGGAGCTTACTACATGCACAGCACACACACAGTGAGTGCACTGTCTAGACCTAATGTCGTCAACAACCCAAAAAGCAGACATCTGACCGCTAAGGGAAGCTGTGCAGTCTGCCAGTACTCCCCGGCTGTGAACACTTCTCACACTCTGCCTTGTGGTCCTTTGCCTGTTGTCCACTGGGCTGCCTTTCCCTCTATATGTCTAGGAACTCTTCACTCCAGGTGTTAATCATTGGCCAATATACACTGCAATTATTACCTCCTAGTTGTGGCTGTCACACAGATAGGTTCTTAATCCCTCTTTACACAGTCAAAACATGCCCTTTATGATGTATGCTTCCCAGAAATTCTATTCTCTAATCCACCCCTCCCTGTTGTTCTACTTCCTTTGTTCCATAATGAGGTCATTCACCAACTTGTTGTCTTGAGTATGTTGTGAGGCAGTAACCCTGATTTTATTACTTCCTACATGAAGATCCACTGTTCCCAAGCCATGCCTTCAACTGCACGGACCTCTCCTGTTGGGGACAAATGCCATTTTTGAAGCATACCATGGCTGCTGTTATGTCCCATTGATCAATTTGTCATACTTCTACCAACTCCATATTGTTTTAATTTGTATAGCTCCTTTACATAAATTTGCATCTGCTGGGAAATTACTCCCTGCTGAAGACTGAATGTCTTTGTTTCCTCCAAATTCACACTGAAATCTGAACCCCTATGGTAATAGATTAGGAGGCAGGCCTTTGGGAGCCAATCAGGTGGGGCCCCATGAGTGGGTGGGGCATACAAGCACAACCTGTAATCGTAGCACCCTGGGAGACTGAGGCAGATGGAGTGCAAATTCAAGCACAGTCTGGGCAATTCAGTGAGACTCTAGTGGTGGTGGTAGGGGACCTGGGGATGTAGTTCAGTGCAAAGACCCTGGGTTCAATCCTCAATACTGCAAAGCAGAAGAAGAGGAAGGGAAGAGAGGAGAGGGGAGGAGAAAAGAAAAGGAGAAAAACAAAGCAACCCCAGAGAGTTGCTGCTGCTCCTTCTACCAGACAAGGACAGAGCGTGAAGATGGCTGTCCATGAATCAGGAAGTGGCCTCTCTGGCACTGGCTGCAGGGCCCTGACCTTGCACTTTCAGCTCCAGGACCCGAGAAATAAATGCCAGCTCTTTAAACCCCAAGCTGTGGTGCTCTGCTTTACCTCTAAACAAACTGAAACTCCTCAACCCACACGTATCACACTTTTCCTTAAAATTTTTGTCCATTTTGTAGGTGCTTGAAATTAGCTTGCCAAGACCACAAACAAACCCCACATGGCATTTATGAAGTAGAATCGCAGCCCATAGCCCAAGCCCTCATCCCCAGCTTCTATGCACTCAGTGCTCAGTGTTCTTAGACAGAGGACCATTTTCTCAGTCAAGAGTTCTTCCTGTAGAAGACTTTGGTATAACACCCTGTGTCCAATTTATTTCTAGGGGCTAGGGATTTAGCTCAGTGATTAGAGTGCTTGCCTAGGAAGCTCAAGGCCCTGAGTTCGATCTCCGGCACTAAAACAAACAAAACAACAACAACAAAAACAATAATTTATTTCTAGTCAGCCACTAGTTGCTATGTGGATAGCATTTTATTTTCAAAGTGATGGTGCAGGTCTCTCTACACTATCAAGTCCATGTGTGGATCTTGTAGCAGTTAGCTTTCTAGAACTGGTTCTAATAGCACAGATGCTCACTTACAGTGCCCATGTGGGAAGGCCATCAGTAAATGGCAATTTCCTCCTTCCAACTCCATCTAGATTTTGTGCCATTGCACTGCCTGTCATCTCAAGAGTAACACCGGACAGTACTTTCCTTTTTCTGATGCCAAAGGGAATGTTTCTGATGCTGGCCACCAAGGATGGTGTGCCCAGGCAGCACTGTCCAACACCTTCTACAGAGACAGGTAGGGCCTCCAGCTGGCCAGTGGGGAGCTGGCAGCCAGCACTTACAGAACTGACCATAAATGCCAATGAATAGTCCCATGGATGTTACCGCACTGGATAATGATGATTTAGTAGGATCCTTTATAATACTTTAGTAGGATTCTTACAACAAGTTAAAGAAGTTCCTACTTTATTTCTATGTTCCTAAAAATACAGGCAAAGTTATCAAATGCCTTTTCTCAATCTATCACATCATTTTCCTTTCAGTCTATGGCTACACTCCAGTAACAAATACCCTAATGTGAAATCAGTCACCCATGTGGTTCCTGAGGTGACCCTACTACACTATCATGTGCCCCACTCAGGGCCTCATGTCCATCAACACTCAGGATTCATGTCCCCACAGGTCTGTAAGACCTGCCTGCGCTTCTTGCCTGCAGGGCTGTGAGGGTTTTCATGATGCCACTGCCATGGAAAGGGGACAGCTTGGCCCTGATTTAAACACACCATGAGACAGGGTTCATTTCTTGAAGATCTGGTAAAATCACCAGTGCCTTTGGGGACATGAAGGGGTTTGATTCTCGTCCTCGTCTCTGAACGCAAGGGGTCTCTCTAGGTACCAGCTGACCTCACATGCCTGGGGACAGAAGTGCTCCAATACTGGAATATTTGCATACATACAATAGGATATCTTGGGAAAGGGACCCAAATCTAGACACAAAATTCACTTAAGTCTCACATACACCTCACACACACAGCCCAAGGTGCCTGGATACAGGTTTTTTCGCATACTTCCACTGTGACTTTGACCCATCACCTGAGGTCAGATGAATTTCCCACCTTTGCAGTCATGGCACTCAAGTTTTGGATTTTGGAGAATTCTGGATTCTAAGCTAGGGAATGCTCACCCAATAATTCATGCTTTTTCCAGAAAATTATTTATTGAAGTCTTCATGTTTATTGACAATGCTATGGTTAGTATTTCGCTGTTTTTTATTAATCTGTTTCATTTCATCACTAAAATTATGTGAATGCTTTCTCTTTTCCTCTTGGTCACTTTTGCTACTTTATTAAGCTTCTCTAAAAGATTGGCTTCTGGCTTTTGTTAATATTCCATGTTTTCTATCATCACTAAGACTTGCTGTTTATCCTCTCCATTTCTTAACTTGGAAAAATCTCCCTCTGTGCTTCATATAACTTGAGCTGGATGCTCCCATGATCGAGTGATAAAATTTTACATTTAATAATGTACATTCTGCCTTGGGTGTGGTGGTGCATGCCTGTGGTCCCAGCTACCTGAGGGAATCCAAGGCTACCTTGGATGGTACCACAGGATCCCATCTCAAAAAAAAAAAAAAAAAAAAACCAAAAATAAAACAAGATGTTTCAATATCCATAATCTACACTCATGTGTGATACCAACATGTAGCTTTGTCTTGCAGGTATGCATCTTCCCCATCCTGCTTGCAACCTGTTTACCACTAGGAGGAAGATTCCTTGGCCTCAGGGTCTTCTGACTCCAGACTGGAAAGGGCTGCTGAAGTCTCAGTCTGGCACTTGTCCTATGGGACCCTGAGGGCTCCTCACATCACAGTCACACTGGGGTGCCTTCCCAGCTCCAGACTGGGGAGCCCACCCCTTCTTCATCCAAAGGAACTCCCTCTTCACGCTGCAGCGTGCACCAAGGGCTGCTCCTGCCTTCCCTGGCATCTCTGGCTGTCTTTCCAAGGCAGCTGGTGGCTGTGTGAGAGCATGGGTGTTGCAACCGCTCTTCCCGTCTCTGGTAGCATTAACTCAGCTGCAGGGACACCTGTATACATCAAGGAACAAAGGTGACAGTCACAGGAGCCTGGGGAGCTGTGGTGAGCTGAGGTCAGCTCTGGTCTCCAGTGCCTACAGCCTCCTGATGGCTGGGCTGTGGTGGATTGTGGCAGGAGTGTGCCTCTGGTATGGGGGCCAGTCTGGAGAGGAAGAGGTACCACGCTCAGGGTGCCCAGGAGGAGGCAGAGAGAAGGGAGCTCTGAGGGTCTTTAGGCTTCAGAGTTGACCTGGCTGGTGGATGCCAGGCTGGCAAGGGCAGAGAGCAGGCACAGTGGTGCCTAGATTGGGGGGCATGGCGCGCGGGGTGGGGGTGGGGGAAGGGACAGAGCCTGAGCCAGCACAGAGAATGAGATTGGGGCCTCCCCTCCAGGGTCACTCTGAGCATCTGTCTCAGGTGTCTTGTGGGCCCTGTGGACAGGCCTCAGCTGTGGGGACTGTGGGTGACCCAAAGGAAGAGGGGACTCTGTACCACACTGCTCCCTGACTTCTGTGAGTTGTGGAACCAGTGACATTCCAGAAAGATCAGAAACTTCCTAAATGCAGGCCCTCTGAGGCCTTCCATTTCCACAGAAGCATCTGTAGGCAATGCTCCAGATTGAGGAATGGGGTATGAATGGACTCCTTCTCAGTCCCCTCCTCCTCTGGGAAACCAGGCCAGTGTCCCTAGAACAGATCTCTCAGTTCCCATGTCAATAGGGTGGGTAGGACCTGGGGCAACAAGGCCAGAGACAGAGTCTGGGCCCTGCTGCTCTGGATCCCTATGCCATCCATGTGTGCCACATTCTGAGAACCCAGGCTCGTGGGGCTCCCTAGGTTGTCCTCGCCCAGGAGCAGGGCTGGCTCTCAATGTGGGACCTGGGCAGGCCAAGGCAGAGGGGAGATGGAGGACCCCACAGGCAGCTGACCTGGGTCACACCAGAGCCCAGCCAGACCTAGCAAAGGGTGCCTTTTCTACTGAGCTAAAATACACAACACACAGGACTGACCACTGCAGCCATCAGAGGCATAGACTACGGGTCAGCACATTCACCTGCTGTGTAACCACACACCCCCCAGCTTTCCTCCTGGGTAGACCCGAGTGAGAAACCTTGTACCCACAAAACAGTAACTCCCTATACACCCTGCAGACCCCGCCCTACTTCCTGACCCTACAAATCTAAGGACCTCCTGGGAGTGGAGCCACCCAGCATCTGTCCTCTGTGGCTGGCTGTGTCTGCTCAGCCTCTGTCCTCGGACTGTCCACGATGCAGTGTAGTCCAACAGTTGTGGTCTGAATGTTCCCCCTTCAAGGCTGAATAATGCTCCATTGTGTGCATCTCCATCTGCCCATGAACGCATGGCTGCCCAACTCTCAGCTACTGAAAACCAGCTACCACATGGGTGTGCAAATTTCCTTTCTGTCCTGGGCCTTTGATTCTATAGTGCACACACCAACAGGGTACAAAAAAGTATGATGAGTGGGGTGGGGGAGGGGTCCAGGTTGTCAGGGAAGCACCTTCTACCACCAGCAGGCAGAGCTGAGAATACCCTCCCCAGTGCAGGATGCCACTGGTGGGAAGGACTGAGACAAGCCCAGGAGTGCTGGGCCCGAGAGTCTGTGTGCCTGAGAGCAGTGACAACAGCCATCGTCAGCCTGCTGCAGCGCTCCTATATGTGTGCCTCTGAGCCCTCTCCTCTTGCCTTTGAGCCCTCTCCTCTCTTCTCGTTCTCTGCTGCACAGGACCTGGTGCTGCTCATGCTGAGTAGAGAACAAAGAGGCTGATAGATACCCTCCACATGGCAGTGCCTGGACAATGGGCTCCCACTGTAGGCTGGCCCCATGGATCCTGGGGTGCTGTCCCTGTACCTCCTGGGCTGCTGATCCTACCCAGCCCCTGCAGAGGAGCCTGCATGTGTGCAAACTGCCACCTCTGTCCTCTTTGCTCCAGACATTTTCACTCTAAAATGAAAACCTCCAGGCCACTCCAAAGGCTGGCCAGTGTCCCCCTGGGCCAACTCCAGGCCCTCTGCTCTCTACCCAGCCTGCTCTGGGGACTTGGGTTCCTCATCATCCTTTCCAGTCAGACTCCACCTGCAGCCCTGTAGGGCACCAGTGACAGATGATGACAGACTTGGACAGGAGCTGGGTCAGGGGTGTAGAGGAGGCCCTGATATAGTGGGGAGGTCAATGAGTGCAGCACCACAGGGATCCCAGCCGCTTGGGCCATAGCACCATTCAGATTGAGTGAGTACCCTGACAGTCCTCACAAAGGCAAGGTTGCATGGCAGAGCAGGGTGGCTTCCAAGGGGACTCTGGCAGTGCTTCAGTCCCCTGGGCTCGCACAGCACTTGCCCAAAGGCCAGGTAAGGGAAGCCAGTCTTAGGAGAGATCCAGCTGAAGGAAGGGAAGCTGAGAAACTGGAAGAAAGGCAAGAAGGGCAGTCGCTGCAAGGCTGCAGGTCAGCTCAGGGCGACAGGTGGACACTGCTCCTGCCAGGAGCCTCTAAACGTTCCACCAAGACCAAGAGCAGCCCCTGAGGCCGCACATCAGCTCAGTACACAAATATCATTGTGAAAGCCCATATCCATGTCTGCAATTGGAAAGAGGCACTTGGACTGATGGAGGAGTTGGGGCAACCACCGTGACAGCAGGCAGAGGTTCCTAATTGCATCCCCATGGCAGGCTCTCATGGACAGCCTGGTAACAACACCTAGAGGCTGCACGTTGCCCCACAAGCTACCACCCCACTGGGTGCCCTGGCCAGCCACACTTGGCCCTCACTCTCTCCTGCCCAGGCTTTAGTCACTGGGATCCAATGCATCGACAGCCCCTTCCTCCATGACATAGCTCTGGACCAGGATCTCTCCCACTGAGCCACACCCAGGCGACACTGTTGTGGAAATGTCCTCTTTGAAGAGCACGATATAGCCACCCCCAAGAGCACTGTGAACCCAAGGAGGACAGGAGAGCATTTTACAGATTTCCAAACCCACGTTGGCATGCTGGCTGGCCCCAGAGAATGCTGATGTCCACCAGATGCAGAGGGCCACATGGGGAGCAGAAACACTTAGACCCAGCCTTGTGAGGCACTGAGCCTGTGGGCCCCAAACGCTGACCATGCATTTCATCAGGAGACAAACCAAGGGACCTTTTGTCTCCAGGCACTGCCCCTCCACACACGTCTGCTGCGTGGGAGCCAAGCCTGCAGTGGCAGCTGGCCAGCCATCCCCATGACTATAGCACAGGAATGCCAAAGCCAATGCCCTGCCTATCCAGGCCCAGGCCCATGCCTACAGGCTGTTGACATGGCTAGCAGCCTTCTTGTCAGTGAGCAACTGCCAGAGGCTTCTTGTGATGTCCCAGCAATAGCCAAGCATGGTGAGGATGGGGCGAGAATCTGTACAGGCAGAGAGTTCACTCTGCCTACATCTTGGCACCTGTCACCTGCCTGGGGCCCAAGCTGCACCTGGGTGGCCCAGGATGGCTGCCAGCTCTCACTGGCCAAGCTCAGCTTTCTCCAATGTCTGGCCTTATCTGGACATGGGTGCTTCCTGCTAATGAGAAAAGGTCAGAGGTGCCTTCTCAGTATCTCCATCAGCTAGCGTGTGGGGCTGAGGAAGCTGCTGTAGACAATGAGGATGTCAGGCACTTCATGCAAAGCCTGGGAGCCAGGGCTGGCACTTTCCAGCCATGGGGTCTCCATGCACACACCTCTGGCCAGCAGAGGCTAGAGGCTAGCCCCGGCCTGGAGACAGGGAGGACAGATGGAGACAGTATTACCCTGCCTTGGAATGAGGAGAAGGATGGTGGTTGGGGCTGGAGTGGAGGATGATGCAGGCCCAGGTGCACCCATGCTGCATGCACACATACACGGCTGAGGGGGCTGAGAGAGTCCCACCTCTACCCCACACACTGGTCTGCAAAGACAAATGGCTGTAAATGCTGTGGGGAACACAGGATCGCTGTAGCCTCTCCAGCTTGCAACCATGCCTGCTCCCTGATGTACAGAGCAGGGTGGCCTAGCCTACAGCCACCTCATGGCAGAGCAGCTTTCTCCATTCCCAGCTCTCCTGACTGGGCCACTGTGGGGCACAGGGCTGCAGGAGCCTTGGCAGTCAGCTGAGCGTCCAAATTCTGTAGCCAGAGCTTGGGTTCTTTAGCCTGGGACAGGCTGGGAGGCAAGAGATGCAAGCCATGAGTGTCCTGCACCAGGCCCAGACCCTAGCTACCCAAGGCTCCCAGCCTTATGGCAGACATATGCCACTGTGCAGCCCCAGGACTGGCCCTACCCACACCAAGCTCTGTGCCACAGGGTGAGTTCAGCAGCAAGTACATTTTGGGGTAGGGGCTATGTTGGCACAGACATAGCCCAGGCAGCCACATGGGGGCAGTCCCCTCCTGGTGCACCCAGAACCTTGTGCCACAGGCTTTGGTCTGCAGCTGCCACTCTGGGATGGCCACACTGAGGTGTGGAAGCCACATTCATGACCAGGACTCACCCTAGAGGGCACTGCCAGGCTGAGATCCACCCTGACCTTCACCTGACCTCTGGCCTCCCATCCTCCAGATGGTTTGCACGGTGGAAAGCAGGGTGGGCAGGAATGGGACACACACAGGTGGGTTTGGGAGAGACTATAGTTCCTATGTCCTCCTTGCTCAGCCTCCTATGTGGTCACCGAGCCCTTTCCTGGGGACATCCCTGGGTTGTGTCACTGGCCCCTCTGCAGTTGGGTATACCAGTCAGGGCACACCAGGAAGTGGTTGGAACTGTCTCAGACAACACATATCTGGCCCAGCGGCAGTGACAACAATGGCTTCTGTCCACAGGGCACCACTGGCACCCCTTGGGTGTCACAGCAGAGCCTGTGTCATCCATAGCTGCCAAGGAGGCACCACCGTGGGAACACTCACAATAGGGCAGGTCCCAGTCTCTCTGCCCAGGGCAGTTCCAGGGGAGGATGGGATCAGGCCCTGCTACCCATGGGGCATGGCTGGAGTGGCCCCCCACTGTCAAGAGTAGGCACAGTGTACCAGGCACAAGAGGCAGGGGGAGTCCCAAGGAATACCAGGCAGATGGGGATCAGGAAAGCCAGAGCCATGGGGCTCAGGGCTGGCCACACAGGTGTCTCTGATGTCCTGCAACCTCCTCACAGCCCAGCACCTGTTCACAGAGGTGGGAAACCAGAGTAATGCCTGCAGGAGCCAGGCCTGGGGGGTTGGAAGGCGGTGGAAGAGTGCACTGCTCCAGGTACCCCTGAATATTCAAGGGGTGAGGTGGGTGTGAGGTTGGATTTTCTGGATTTTCTCTCTGCTCCACAGTAGACGTATTCAAGGCTGGGCTTATTTAGGAATCAAGACAGTTCCTCCGGGGGCACAGGAATTAGCATGGAGGATTTGAACCCCAGAATCTACCCACTGTGCTTGGCTCCCAGCACAGCCCAGAAGGGGGCGTGATCCATGGCATCCTGCTGAGCCTTTCTTCTGCACCATGCACAGGAGCCATTCCCAGGGCGGGCACTCACTCTGGGAAGCACTGAGACACCACCACCAGGCTCATATATAGCACTGACCCCACGCAGCCCCAGCCTCAGTTATCACAGCCACGGGACAGGATCAGCACAGCAAGACCTTAGGCAGCACATGCCTAGGCTTCTATCCAGGGCGGCTCCCACTCCTACTGCCTCCTCATTCTCGGCCAGGGCTGCACAGGAGAACCCTGGACACACGGCGAGGGGCCAAGAGCAGGCTTCCCACTGCCCTCCTGCCTCCTGGTATGCATCCAGCCCAAAGGATCCCAAAGATGCACCCACCTGTGCTTAGAGGTGGGCATTTGGCAAACAATCCCAACACCTGTAAAGCTAGGGGGACAGGGACATGACAGATGCTCATATATGGCTGGGATCCAAGCGCAGCAGGCAAAAGGCACAGCAGCCCCAGTACAAAACCCTGGATGGGGCTCCCGTGGCAATAGGTGGCCGGCCCTGGTAGTTGCACAGCAGAGGGAAGAGACAAGGCAGCAGAGGGGAATGGCATGGCCAACTAAAATGGGAAAGTCAGAAGTGCTCGTGTGCAGCAGACAGAGGCCCTGAGGAAGACAACATGTAATGCTGATAATAAATTCACACCAGATCGAAAAGCTCTTAGCAGCAGTAGAGAGAACACACATGCCCCACACTGCAAAAGCTTATGACAAATTTCTCAAAACCACCAGGGCCAGAAGACAAGAAAGTGGAACTGCCAAACTTCAGATGAACAGAATTGTCAACTGAGAACCTGCCCTTTACAACCTGCTGTCCTTGCTCCCACAAACAGAGCTGCAGTGTCTAGTGGGCTAGCCCTTCCCAGTCCTGGCCCTTCCCAGTCCTGGGCAGGCATGATTAGCCCTCTGGCCCTGGGCAGGGTGGGGCACCCTTTCCCTGTGTGCAAGCATATGAGTAAACCCATCCTCCCCTACTTTCCTGGACAGTGCTCTTGTGCACCTCTCCTGAGGGCCCCCAGGCCCCAGCAGGGGATTCTGGCTATGAGACAGGGCCTATGTCTCCTCTTCATGTGGCAAGCGCTCAGTGATGGTGTCACCATGGCTGCATTCCCAGGTTGCAGCCTGTGGTCTGGGGACCTCGCCCGGGTGCCATCCTGAGCACCGTGAGCAAAGGAGCTGTGTGGACCCCACTAATCTCTGGTGAGAGGCCTTCTGGTGGTTCTAGACTCTGAAGCCACATCACAGAGAATGGAATGTTTCTACCCCTCAGCTAATACCAAAGTGATACCAGAGATGCCTGATCCTGGCCCTCTCTACCACACTGTGTGCTGGGCATCTATGCTCAACCATCAGGCAGTCTGGTCCTTGGACAGGGGCAACCTGTAGGGACAGTGGGCTGGCCCTAGTTCCAGGGCAGTGCCATGTCTGGTGCACAAGAAAGAGACCAGAAGAGGGTAGGGATGGGACCATGCAGGGAGCACAGGGCACCTGCATCCACAACAGCCAGTTACCCAAAGGGCCCTAACACACACAAGCCCATCCTGCCCCAGGGCCCACTCCACCTTCATTCTGTGCAGATATGCACCTCATACCTCACTGCCTCCTGGAGACACAGTGCTGGGTGCCAATCAAAGACAGCTGGGGTTAGGGCCACTGCCACCCCACCACTCTACAGCAAGGCAGGGTAAATCAAATGAACACTGGATTCTTTTTTTTTTTTTAAATGGGGGGTGGTGTGTGTGCTGGGGATTGAACTCAGGGACTTGCACTTCCTAGCCAAGTGCTCTACCACTGAGCTAACTGACTCGATTACTAAGAACTCCTGCCTGTGTGGCCCTGTATCCACATCGGGGTCAAACTAAGGTGGCTGCTTGTTTAACTGAAAGATGTTTTCTACTCGCAAAATAACTAGAAAATGCAAGATGGAAATTCACTAGGAACTCATTCTTTAGTGAACCTAATACAGCACATTTTTGTGTTTTCCCTTTAACACAAATAGTTCCACTGGAAAATCTAATTATACTGTTCTTCAGGGTACTGGTGGAGGGGCAGCTCATCTTCCCCAGGAAGCCACAGAAATGCCAGGAGCCTTGCCATGAACCCTGCCGGGAAGGCAGTAGGTATCACGATGAGGTCATCATTGTCCTTCCTGGAGGACCCATATTCCCAAGAGGGCAAAATACAAAGGTGTGAAGATAGAGGTGAGAGGGACTGGGGATTTAGCTCAGTGGTTAGAGTGCTTGCCTAGCAAGCACAAGGCCCTGAGTTCGATCCCCAGCACCAAAAGGAAAAAAAAGAGAGAGGTGAGATTACCCGCAGACCACCAGTCTGGGGTCACAGAGAGCCAGACACCCAGGAAGAGCTGAGTACCTGGACCCTTCAGCTCTCCAGCCACAGGGACTACCATGACACACGAAGGGGCGCCCATCACACTCTCCTCCACACCTCCCGCCCAGGCACTTCCATGGCCGGAGAAAGTCACGCCGTGGCCAGGAAACTTGGGAATGACATGCAGAATCACCCCAGAGCCTGGTCCCTCTGAAGGCTGGGCTCCCAGAACAAACACTTCTGCTGCTGAAGTCCAGACCAAGGGGGTCCAAAGCACCCTGAGGCTTGGGCCAGTGACAGCTGTGCAGCTGATCTCTGTACATCACGTCACCAATTCAAGAAGCCACAGTGAGGAGCTGGGGATTTAGCTCAGTGGTAAAGCGCTTGCCTAGCAAGCACAAGGCCCTGAGTTCAATCCCCAGCACTGCCCCCCCCACAAAAGAAACCACAGTGATGTGCATGTGGAGGCCAACCGCACATGGGCAAAGGAGGTGCAGAGGCTTGACACTCTCTTCCCACTATCCAACCCAGACCAGGACGGGTGGGCACAGCTGGCAACCCCAGCTAAATATGGCCAGGCCCTGCCCCTGCCCTGACCCCTACCCGGCACAACCAAACAGGACAATAGCAGAGCGCAGATACCTACCCTGGCCTCCCACGACCACCAGGGTGGCCTGCAAGGTCAGGGGCAGGTGGAAGAGCTGCCCAGGGAATGCATCTTCTACCTGTCCTGCTAGCGCACCCTCACAGTGAGCATAGCCTTGGCCACCCATCCCTGCCCCACTCCACAGGACAGTCCCTGGCCAGCACTCACCTGCCCAGCCTGCTCACATGGACTCCACCTCTGAGACACACCCCTGGCCCAAGGCACACCCACCCTTCCCCACCTGGCTGCTCCTCAGACTGACCCTGAGAGCCTTGGCTCTTTTTCATCCCCATCCTGGCAAGGTTGAATCTGGAAAAGCTGTATTTCAAACGTTGCTACTCTGTGTGTTCCTGCCAGGGATAGAAAGCAGGACAGTGTGCAGGCTCTGGTGTCATTCCCATTTAACTTTCCAAAGCGTGATAACCTTCCGGTTATGCCACAGCGAGCACCAGGTGGCCAAGAAGGGAGGTCCAGAGGCAGGCTGGAAACCAGAGGACCAAGGGAATGGTGGGACAGGGGCAAGAGTGCACAGGGCTCTGTGTCACAGTGACCCCCAGAAGGCATGGATGGCAGCAGCCTGATTGCAGCACGCACACATGAGGTACTCCTAGACATGCAGGTTGCAAGTGCCTAGACCAAAGGAGGCCTTCATACCTAAAGCTCCCCTGCCTCCCTGCCCATGGCCCTGCCGTGGAGAATTCTAGGGATCTAGCAGGAAACAGGAGGGAGACCCTGGATACAAAGCACTCTCTGATGGCAGGGCAGCCAGTAGAAGGCCTTCCTAAGATGCTCCGGGCAACCTAGAGAAAGTGCTCCATCCATTCAGGCCAGGACCATGGGTTCTAACTCGACGAGGCTGAACAACAGTCGAATCACAGCTGAGATTTCTGGGTGTCTGCCCTTCCATTCACCATGAGTGGCACTTGGGCAGTGCCTCACCACGCTGGCTGCAGGGCCTGGAGAGTCGCTGAGAAGCGCAGAGTGCTGTTACTGGGAACTCAGTTCCCAAAGACCTCAGTGCTCACTCTACAGTCCAGTGTGGAGTCCCTTTGACTGAGAATATGGAACACATCTGCTCTAACTTACCTCCAGCCAGAGCAGAACTTACTTCTCAATTGTCTCACACGCTATTTTAGGGTCATTTCCCAGCACCACCATTGAGCGACTCACTGTGGCCACATGGGCAGTCACCAAGCACAGCCAGTAGCTCACACACACTTGCTGTGGAAATGCTGTATGGCAGGGCTCTGGGATGCCTGAGGAGACCCGCAGCCTAGATCTCCAGTCTGCAAGGAGCAAGCCATGTCTAGCCCACAGGCCCAGGGCAAGATGTACTGGACATCAGGGCCAGGAGGGGTTAGCAGCCCAGGACCCTCCCCACCCCATCCCTTCTCTCTTAGCCCAACATAGCCCTGCACCTCCATGTGCTCAACGTGGGGTACAAAGAGACCCCTGTCATGTGTCCCTCAATACTTTGCCCTGTGATGTCTTCTGGGCTGAGAGAAAAGCACACACGGGCCCTCCCCCAGGCCCACTGACGGGTCATCAGTGTTCAAGGGGACCCCGCCCAGGATACCATGGGCCATGGCCGCTGCACAAAAGCCATCTGGGAAAGTGAGAATGCTCAGAGCACAGAGGTCAAGGACAGCTGTGTCCTACTTGGCTGCAGTGTCCACTTGATGCCCTCAGGCAGGACAGAGCAGAGTCACGTGAGTTTCCCAGCCCTGTGTCCTAACAGCAGACACCTGCCTGACACGTGTCTTTGGTTTGGTAGGGTGGGGGTGGGGTAGACAAGCCATTCTGGTCACAGCAAAGGGCCAGCTCGTCTCTGTGTCCTGGCCTCTCGAGGTACAAGCTCCACCACCCTGCCACTAGGACTGGCCGGGAGGTGGCAAGTCCACTGGCCACACACATCTCCCTCATGCGGCACTTCTCCCCTTGAGCCCACTCTCAAGCCCGCAGGACCCCATTCGTTTACCTCTATCTCCACACACCCTCAGCCTGCACCTAGCTTCCCTGACACAGCCATTCCAGCACCCAGGGGCATCCCAGCTGCCCCCAACCAAGGGGCAGTTCGCTGTCATAGGTCTTCCCCAAGGAAAACCTAGGGAGGTTCCCAGCAAGAGGAGAAAGCAACTCCAGGTTCTGAAAGCAAAGAGGATGAAGACAAAACAGTGAGCTGACAGCTGAGGCAGTAACAGTGTTCTGTGGGCTCTAGATGGCTGAAACACGCCACAACCCTAATACACTTATACACGTGAAAAGGCTGGGTTAGAACAAAGTACGCTCAGGTCTGCTGCTCTGGTGAATGAAGACATAATTAGCTCTAAAATATAATAGCAGGTGTGCAAACTAAAGTTTTCCAGGTAACCACAAATGAAACCAAAGTAGTAGCCAGGCACAGGGGCACACACCTGTCATCACAGCTATTCGAGAGACCAAGGCATGAGAATCACAAGTTTGAAGCCACATGGGCAACTTAGCAAGACCCTGCCTCAAAAAATTTTAAAAAGGCTAGGGCTGTAGCTCAGTGGGGAGTACTTGCCTAGCTTGCACAAGTCCCTGGATTCAACCCCTAGTACTGAAAGAAAAAAGAAAACAGAAAAAAAGAAAGTGAAGTAGTAATAAATTTCACTACTAATACAGGAGGAAAATGAAATAACAAAAATCAGTGCAAAATAAGGTAAGGCAAAAGGAAAAAATCAAAAGGGTAAGATGATTTTAAAAAGCACAAAATAAAATAGTAGACATGAACCCGAATGGCAACAATTTAGACAAATGTAAATGGACTGGATGGTCCAGGCATCAGACTGGATGAAAACAAAAATCTACATACAAGCTAAATAACCATCTAATATGTAAGGTTGCTGGGGATTTAGCTCAGTGGTTAGAGTGCTTGCCTACCAAGTACAAGGCCCTGAGTTCGATCCCGGGCACACAAACACACACACACACACACACACACACACACACACACACCCCAAAAAACAAACATACAAACAAACAAACAAAAGTAGGCAAATACTACCATCCAAAACAAAGTTTACACAGCTATACTGTAGAAGTCAACAGTAAGACAAAAAGTATCACTAGACATAAAGAGGTACACAATGGTAAAAAGTTCAAAATACCTAGGAGAAAAAAAAAAAAACCTAGCAGATACTGTAATTCTAAACATTAATGTGCCCGATAACATAGCCCCAAAATGTATAAAGCAGAAACAGAATTAAAAGAGAAATAGAAAAAGCTGCCCTTAGATTTGAAGATTTTTAACATATTTCTCAAGTAGACAAAAAGGAAACGATATAAAGAGCACAATAAACAAAGTTTGATCTAATGGACAGACAGCACACCCTGCACTGTCTCCTGCCAAACATACACTCCTTTCACCTATAAACAGAACATGTCTGGAAATGAACCTCAGCCCAAGCCATACACCAAGTTCCAAAAAAAGGAACTTGGTGTCATATTGACCACAACACAAGTAAATTAGAAATGAATATGGAAAAAAGATAAGAATTGAAAACTGGAAAGAATATGGCTGGGTATTAAGAAACTTCAAAATATTGTATAAGACTAAAGAAGGAATAAAGAAAAAAATTGTGAATATGTTAACCTGAAGGATACTGCATGTAAAAGCTGTAAAATGCAGCTAACACATTACTTAGAAGACAGTGGATAGCTACAAATGCTATGTGAAAGGAAATAAAGAAAAAAAATAATTGGCTATGTATTTACCCTAAGAAATTAGAAACAAGGGGCTGGGGGTGTAGCCCAGGGGTAGAGCTCTTGTCTAACATGTGTGAGGCCCTGGGTTCAATCCTCAGCACCAAAAAAAGAAGGAAAAGAAAGAAGGAAGTAAGAAAAAGAACACCACAAACCCAGGAATACAAATGGAAGGAAAGAAAAAAACTAATATTCACTTTTAAAAATTGATGCACTCTTGAGTGAGGCAAATCGAGGGGGATATCTACACACACAAATAAAGTAAGAGCTAAAAGGAGGCAGCACTACAGATCCTGTAGTGCTGAAAATATAAGTGAAATGAATAAATTCTCAGAAAAATATAATTTGCTAAAACTAAAAGGGAAAGAAAGTTCCACAACCATTAAAGATATTGAATCAGTAGTTAAACTTTCCAAGGCCAGTTATATTTTAAGTGAATTCTCCCAAACGAATGATCCCGATTTTATATAAGCTACAGCATGAGGCACAAAAGTGCATACCCCTCCACTCCGTGTGAGGGCATGTTAAAACCAAAGTCCAGGAAGGACTGCAGGAGGGAGGAAGGCTGTAGACCAGACACCCTAAACAGAACACTCACCATCTAAATCCACCAGGGCTCCAAAGCTGCCATCACCTGACCACACTGGGATTCTTCCCAGAACAGGAGGTGAGTGTGATGCTAGAATATCAATTTACACAATTTACTACACTAGTAATGCAAGGAAAAGAATCCCTAACAGTCTCAATAAAAGAAAAGCACAAGGCTGGGAGTGTGCTCAATGGTAGAGCTTTACTTAACATGAAGCTCAGGGCCCTGGGTTCAAACTCCAGCACCACAAAAGAAAAAAGTGGCTTATTCATCACCCATTCACGATGCTTTCTTTTCAAGTCTTATTCATCTATAAATGGCCTACTGGGACTCTTTTTTAACCACTTAACAGTTTACCCCAAACATCACTCCAGTAGCGCATTTATTTCCATACTGACTATCCTGACCATTGCTCAGGCAGGTGTCAGGCAGGTGGCATTTTAACCAGCCAATTCTTGTACTTAATAAATTTGCTAAAATTGTTGTTTTTAATATTTCCTTTTATATTGGCTTATAAAAATTAACTAAAAATATGCAATTTTTGGTCATCCTGTATTTAAATAATGGGACTGATAAGTGGTTAACTTCATAAAGGGTATTTACAAAAAAGTTCCAGCAGAAGCCAAGCATGGTAGCTGTATCCCAGCACTCTGGGAGACTGAGGCAGGAAGATTGCAAGTTCAAGCCCAGTCTGGCAACTTAGCAACTCAGCGCGATCCTGGGTCAAAATAAAAAATAAAAACAAAGTTACAGCAAGACATCATTCTTAGTGGTAAAATTAAAACTTTAAGCTCAGAACACAACAGGATATAAGCACAAATACTTCTATTCAATGCTGCACAGTGAGGGCCAGTGTAGTGACGCAAGAAAAGGAAGTAATAGACACAAATCTGTTCTTTCCCAATGATGAAAATATACCCTCCAAATGCAAAGTAATCTATCAATAAGGTCCCAGATTAGTGGCTTCCAAAATCAACTGAAGGCTAGGTGCATTGTACGTGCCTGTAGTCTCACCTACTTCAGAGGCTGAGGCAGGAGGATCATTTGGAGCCTGGAGTTCAAGGCCACTCTGAGTAACTAGCGAGACCCAAAAAAACAAAACCAAAAATTCTAAATGGTGGTTCTGGTCCCAGACCAGGGGCTGGCGATGCAGCCTGGTGGCACAGTGCCTGCCTAGCATGCATGGGGCCCTGTATTCCACCTCCAGTACCAATACAAAATAAAACAAATAAACCAGGTTTCTATACATCAGCAACAGATAACAAAAGCTGGCTTTCACTATGACATATAAAACACAAGCATTTAGGAGTCATCTAACAAGGCAAGGACAACTGTTAGCTGGATCTCTCAGGTCATACGATGCAGAAACGTGTCACCACAGGCGTATTCCCGAGAAAATGGTGCCATTTTCCTGCCAGCTCCAAGTCAAGAATTCCCTTGTAAGCCACATGGGGCTCTGCATGGAACCAAAGGAGGTGCAAACCCGACCTCATGCTTTGGCCACGCTGAATTAGGGTGAGTAACGTACCTACAAACAGAAGCCAAAACTATAAAACTGCTAGAAAGACACCTTTGTGTCCTTGAAATTTCTTAGTTGTGAAGACACAGAAACAACTAACTAAAACACTGGACTTCACCCAAATTAAAAACTTCTGCTGGGCTGGGGATTTAGCTCAGTGATTAGATTGCTTGCCTTGTAAGCACAAGCGCCTGAGTTCAATCCCCGGCACCACAAAAAAAAAAAAAAAAAAAAAACCCAAACTTCTGCTCATCAAAATGCACCACGAGCTGAGAACGGTGGCTTACACTTGTAATCCCAGCTACTCAGGAAGCTGAGTCAGGAAGATCCCAAATTCAAGTCCAGTTTGCATTAGCCTGGGATAACAGTGAGCCTTCATCTCAAAATTTAAGAGGGGGATGGTGCTGGGATGTAGCTTAGTGGTAAAGCATTTGCCTAACATGTGCAAGGCCCCGGATTCAATCCCCAGTAAATAAACAAACAAAAAAAAAAAACACCATGAAGAAATGAAGAGGCAAACCACATGCAGGAGGAAACTTTTGCCATCTGTGTATCTGACAAAGGACTCCCTCAATACAACCACAAAAAGATAGGGACTACCCAATTAAAGTGAGACTCAGGATGGGGATTTAGCTCAGTGGTTAGAGTGTTTGCCTTGCAAGCACAAGGCCCTGAGTTCAATCCCCAGCACCAAAAAATAAAAATAAAAATAAAAAAATTAAAAAGTGAGACTCAGCCAGACTTGGTTGTGCACACCTGGAACCCCAGCACTCTGGAGACTGAGAGAGGATGAGCAAAATTTTAAGTACAGCCTGGGCAATTTAGCGATGTAACAAATGATACCTTGTTTCAAAAAACAGAAAAAAGGCCAGGGGATGTAGTTCCTTTGCCAGTACTACAAAAGAAAGATGAAGAAAGGGAGGGAAGCAGGCAAGAAGGAAGGCAGGCTAGCCCTGTACCCAATACACATGAAGGAGCAGCCAGCAGCAAGGAGACTGCACTCCACACCACAAGGGCCCAAGCTGGAAAGTAACCAGACCTCCCCACCCATGGGGGTGCACATAGCAGGGCTCACTCTGACCAGGGAATAGTATGCAGTGAAGAAAAGGAAAGGGCAGCTCACAGAGGCAGTGCAGCCTGATGCTGGTCAGTGAGCAGGCAAGGGCACCTATGCGACCTTGTGGCCAGATGGACAGCACTGCCTGTAGAGTAGGGTGGTAGCATCAGGGCTGGCTGGCGAAGGACGCAAGACCTCTCTGGAGTGACAGAGGCATGTTCCATGCCTCCAGGGCCATGTACCTGTCACAACTCATACCACATGCTGACGCTCCGGGTTCTTGCTACAGGAATGAACCCAAGCTTCCCTCAGTGCACCAAGAACATCAGCCAGGAGACCACAGGAGTGAAGACAGTGCAAAGGATCTACAGTCAGGAGTTTATAAAGGAATCCATGAACCTCAGTAGGAGACAAGATTGGGTGGGAGCTCTAGGTCCAAAACAGCAAAGGCTGCTGATAAGCAGGTAGGCGGGAGAGGCGAAGCAGAAGAAGGCACAGTGGGCCACCAAAGTGGGCAGTGCTGCTGTACCCAGGCGCCCGGAGGGATATCAGGACTTGGCCCTCCCTCTGGTTGGGTTCTTGGCACAACTCCCTGGGGTCAGAGACCTTCCCACCAGGTCCTGGGAAGGAAGGAAACTGAGGACTAACACCAAAGCCAGTAGAGATGAACCAAGCCCAGGGATCATAGAGGGTGCACAAACCCCGGGGTGACCCGAGGGAACACAGAGGATAGACCCCAGCATGACCCGAAGGATTACAGAGGGTAGACAGACCCCAGGCTGACCCAAGGGACTGTGAACAGACTGTGAAGGAGGACGAAGACACCCACAATTGGAGGAGGGTGTTTTCAACACTCATAGCTGGTAAGGGATTACTCTCCCCTACAGAAGCTGCTGAGATCCAAGTAGGAAAACAGAGAGAAATAAAAATTGGCAGAAGAAACGAACAGGAATTTCACCAACAAGGAAGTACACATGGCCTACATTAGTAATCAGGGAAACTCAAGTTAAAACCACAATACCACTTCACACCCACCAGACTGGCAAAAATTAAAAGTCACACACACTGGCACGAATGTGGAGTAGTAGGGACTCTCGCTCCCGCTGGTGGGGCTGGGGCTGGCAACACCACTCTAGGAAGCAACCAAGTGGCCACACTGAGCCTCACATGCCCTGTACCCCATATCCCAGCACCCAGCAACACAAGGCCCTGCTACCTCCAGGAGAGCTATGCATGCAGGAGACAGGGACCAGGAAATCTATATCTATATCTAGCCAAGAGCTGAAAACAAGCAAAACATCCCCTGGCACCAGCAAAGATGCAGTGGTGCCATCCCGGAGAATACTACACAGCAGTGAACACGTCATCAGCCACCCCGCAGATGCAGTTCAGAGAGTTAAAGACTGGGCCACACAGGGAGAACAATGCCGCTGACAGAAGGTCCCCCAACGAGCAGCAGGCTCTCACTGTCTAAAGTGCACACACCTGGGATGCAAGTGCATGGCAGAGTCTGGACAAGCACAGGGCAGGACAGGTGAGGGGTGGCTCAAAACTGAAGCTGTGCACTCTTTGCCACCCTGGGCTCAGGCTCCACACCACAGCTGGCTCAGTGTCCTGTTGACCCTTCCTCCCTCCTCAGCCCAGGCAAAGCCCAGATCACCCCAGCACCTAGGGCCACCCACCCCAAAGCTCCCACCCTGCTGCCTGCCCTACCCCCATGCCTTCTTTTCTAAACCCCTTGGGAACAGAGCCCAGCTCCACAGTGGGGCTGACAGTGCCCCTGAACACACTCCTCCACCTCCATAAGGTTAAAGACTTCAGTTCTAGCCTGGTGCCATGTCACGCACCTTTTGCCTCTTGTCCCAGCTATGTAGGAGGCCAAGGCAGAAGGACTGCTTAAGCCCAAGAGTTTGAGACCTCATCTTAAAAGGACAATACAGCAAGACCTCATCTTAAAAGTCTCTGGGGAGCTGGGATTTAACTCAGTGGTTAGAGTGCTTGCTTTGCAAGCACAAGGCCCTGAGTTCAATCCCCAACACCAAAAAAAAAGTCTTTGGTCCTCACTCAGGAACCCCAGCCAAAGGCAGCTTGGTTTGGATCTGCTGTGGGCCCTCATGGGCGGGAATGGGCTGGCAAAAGAGGTCCAGGGGCTATAGGGGCTGGTGATGCAAAGAGGGAGAGAAAGGAGGCATGGGAGGGTCCAGCATGGTCCTCAGCATGGGGCTTGGGAGATGCTCCTGGGTTTGGCTTTGAGGCAGTTGACCCAAACAGGGACATGAGTCTTCCTGGGATTCCCACTAGGTATGGGAGTCCTGCTGAACACCAATCTTGCCTTTCCTAGCCCTGTGCCGTGGAAGGGCAAACCCACTGGCTGGTGCCCTCTGCGTCCCCCATACCACACTCAGAAATAGAGTGTGACATGCCTACTTGCAGGGAAGCTCAAGGCCAGAGCCCCATTCACACTCCTGGGCCCCTGGGGCCACTTCCCGTGCTGCATGGCCCCGCTGAGATCCCTCCTGGGAGGTCCCCTCACCTACACATCCCCTGTGCCCCTCCCTTGGCCAGAACCCTGCAGGATTGTGTCGCTCTCCCCCTCGGCCTGGGAGCCCCCTGGCAAGGACCAAGTCAAGAAAAAAACCACAAAAGTTTCAAATTGTGCGGGAGAAACCGGGAAGCTGCCAGTCCACTCCACCATGGCTGCCCAGGATTCCGACCCTGCGGGTGAGCCCGGTCCAGTCCCTGCTACTGGGCGAGTGGGCGGCCACCTACCAAGTGCAAGGCAGTGAGCTTTGGCAAAGGCAAAATTAGCAGCTCTAAGCAAAGAGCACTGGGGTTCCGAAGATCCCTCTACAGGGCCAGGCAGGGCCAAAGCGAAGGAGGGGACCACCCGGCCCGGTCCGCAGAACGAAGGGCCGGGCTGGAGCCCTCTAGAAAAGGGGCGCCGTGGTCCTGCGCTGGCTGTGGTTGTCCTCCGACACTGCGCCTAAGGGTCACTTCCAGGCCTCGAAGCTTGACAGTGCCTGGACGCGAAGGAAGCTGAGGTCCCCGGGCTGGCACCTCGCGCGCGCCAGAGGCAGGTGTCAAGGGGAGGGTGTCAAGGGGAGGCTGGGCACGGGCCAGGCACCCCGACCCGGAGCCCCGACCCGACCAGACCCGACCCAGGCCGCGCGACCGCGGAATGCGGGGTGCGGGCTGCCGCAGGCCCGGCGGGACAGGTGCGCGCGGACAAAGCACGGGGCGCTGATGCGTACCTGGGCACACAGTTTGGGCTGGAGCCGTCCACCTCCCAGGTGGCGAACAGGTTCATGGGCACCGGCGTGTTGAGTGCGCCCGGCGCGCCGGGGAGGCCGAGGCGACCCCGCTCGGCCATGGCGCCGGCCCCGCCGTCCCTCGGCGGCCTGGGGCTGCGCCGGGCCGCGGGCGCGCGGCGGCGGCGGGCGAGCGGGCGGGCGGGCGGCGGCAGGCGGGGCCGGGCGGGAGGGAGGGCGCGGCGCGGTCACATGGCGCCGGGGCCGCGGGTGGAGGGCGGGCCGGAGGGCGGTGTCCGGGAAGCACTGCCTCCCCGGCCGAGCAGTACCGCCAATTGGTCGTGCTTGCGCTGCTGACCCAATCACCGCCAGCCGGAAGTGAGGTCCGCGCCCCCTACAGGCGGCCCAGACCGACCGCGGGAGCGCGCAGGGGCGCGCCTGCGCGCAGGCCCCTCCCGGCGCGCGCCCGTCCCGCCCCCAGGGACGGCCGCGAGGTCCACAAGGACCAGGATTGGGTCAGCCGGGCTGCGTGACCCGTGCGGGGCCTCCTGCGCCTTTGGCGCCCGGCACCGGGTTCGGTGTTCCTGGCCGTCCCGCGTATCCCCCACCTGACCCGAGCCCTCAGCGCATCCCCGCCCGCGCGTACCCCAGAGTCCCCCGGCGCCTCCCGTCCCTGCCGCCTCGCGCGTCCCCGCACAGCCCCTTAGGCCACTGGGGCCCGGTCAGGCCCTAGATCACCCCACCCCGTTCCTGCGTCTGGGTCCCTGTGCCCGCGGCTGCGCCCAAGTCGTAGGGCGGTGGCGGGCGGCCCTGCCAGGGAGCACCCAACCCCCCCTACGCGAGTCCTCCCTGGTTCAGCAGCCTCCTTTGCTTTTCTGGGTTTTACTAAAATCCATGAGAACAACAACAACAACAACAAAAATCCATGAGAACAAATCCCAGGGCAAGGAGCTTTGGCTGGGGCTCGCAGGGGACTAGAGACCCAGGCCGCAGCAGGCGTGGGGACCTGGGCAGGCCAGAGAGGCTCTTCTGTTCCGGGCTGGGGCGGTGTTCCCACTTCCCCCGCCCTTGGCGGGTCTCTGGTCAAAATCAACAGATTTAGGATAAGCCTTTCTGGCATGTCTTGTTTCTTTGTCCCCAGCTTTAGACAGTTACTTTCTCCTGTTCCTGCCTGTGTCTGGTTGTCTACAAGTAGCTTTGTTGAAACAATCCCAGCCCAGGCCAACCAACCTTGAACCAGCTGTCTCCCTGCCCCTGGGGGTCACTGTAACAGCCCCCACCCCCACCCATGTGGCCTTCCTCCTGCAGAGGCCAGGCTGCTAGACCCTGCTCTGCCAGAGGCGGTCTCCGACTGCAACACCAGGATCTGAGAGGCAAACAGCTGCGCCTGCTTGAAGCCAGGGTCCCACTTGGAGAGAACAAGGGGATCTGTGTTTCTCACATGTTGCCTGCTCCTCTGGGTGGTGCAACTAAAAGCCACAAGGGTCTGTCCACAGCCAGCTACCCGGGGTATTGTCCCACACTATGGCCCTCCCAGGCCCACATCTAGGAGATGAGGCGCCTATTCAGAGGGCCACAGCAGCCCTGTGAGGACAGGCCACCTTGGATGGGGGACAGAGGACAAGCTTCCATGACCTCAGCTGCTGGCATACAGCACGGGGGATAGGACAGAGTGCCGTTGCAGGCAGATGAATGAGCCACCCGGCGCCTCATGTCTGTGTGCGCCAGGCAGGCAGCACAACTAACCAGGGGTCGAGGAGGTGTAGGGTGACTGAGCCAAGCACTGGGGCTTGACACAAGCACCCTCCTCAGTACCAGGCACTGTTTCGGGCCCTCAGTGGATGTGACATTGCTGCCCCCATCCCATTTGACAGAGGAGTAGACGGAGGCACAGGAGTTTCTACCCCTCCACTTCAGAGGAACCAGGGGTTTACCCATTCAGTCTGGGTTGGCATTGCCCCAAGTAATTAGTCCCTGTGGTGGCAAAGCACACGAATGTGCCATGCACACATGTGCACCGGTGCTGTGAATGAGGCAGGGGGCGCTCTGCTTCTCTGAGTTTCCCAGGCTGAGCACACTGAATCAAAGTTACTTTTTTTTTTCTCTCAAATCTGTTTGCATCCTTGTCCTCTGTGTTTCAAAATGATGCTTTGTCACTCCTCCTCTTGTGGATTTTGGTGTCCCAAAAGCCAGGAGGTGCCCCTTCCTAGGAGCCAGGCCTGGTGTGACACCCCTAGTCTAGTGTTTGGAGCACTTTCCCATGACATTCTTAAAAGAACTTGGTTCAGGTTGGAAAACGTGGAGGGGGCATGGTTGGAGAAGGGATCCCTTAAAGTCCTGGGACTCAAGTCACCTTGAAAACTCCATTATCATGCGATCTGTCCACCAACCTGGGTGACAGCCCAGGGTTCCAAGTGGTTTGTAGGACTTCTGCTGTGAGAAAGAGGAAAGCCCCAACCCCGAGGCAGTTGGGTGAGGCACAGGCTCCATTCCCACTGGCTGTCATGGGGTCCCATAGTCTTGCAGGTCTTGGGGTGGGACTGGTGAGGAGGGCATGGCTGCATAAACAGAGCCTCTCTTCTGGCACAGGACCTTGACCGTCTCCAAGGCACAGGGACCACCCAGCTGCTCTTGAGTGTGTCAGGTGCTCAGCAATGAACACGAGCTGCTCAATGCCCTGCTGCCCTCCCTAGAGAAGGTACCTGGCTCCCTTCTTTTGGCATAGCCCCAGCCCCTCAGGTAAGTGGAGGGCACCAGGTGCCATCAGCTCCTTCTGCTGAGAGGCAGTCCTGGGTGGGACAAGTCCCTGGTTAGCCACTGCTGTGACAAAGACAGAACTGCCAAGACTCCTGGATGTGGCCTGCCCTCTGCCATGTGTGCACCATCACTCACCCAGGCCCCTGTCACTGAAGCAGGGAAAGAACTGCACACAGAAGGCACAGCAGTCACATGGAGGGACCAGAGATGCAGCTCTCCTCAGGGGAAAGACTATGGTGACCAGGAACTGAGGTGACCACAGTGTGACAAGCCATGGCCCACAGGACTGGAGCAGGAATGTGGACCTTCAGTATAAGAACCTTGTGGAATGAGAGGACTGTCTGGGGGTTGCCACCAACAGCCTAGGATTGCAGACACCCATAGCGTTTATCTGCTTCCCACTGAAAACATCCCATGACAAAACACAAACATTACAGGGTCATAGAATCAAAAGGTACAGACTTTATTTTGTTTGTTTTGTTTTTTTCAGTACTGGGGGTCAAACCCAGAGCCTCACTCATGCTATGCAAGTGCTCTATCCCTGAGTACATTCCCAGTCCTTTTTTTTTTTTTTGGTGCTGGGGATCGAACTCAGGGCCTTGCGCTTGCAAGGCAAGCACTCTAACCACTGAGCTAAATCCCTAGCCCTTCCCAGCCCTTTTTAAAATTTCATTTTGAGAGCTGGGCATGGTGGCACACTCCTATAATCACAGCACTGGGAGACTGAGGCAGGAGAATCGCAGTTTGAGGCCAGCCTCAGCTACACAGTGAGTTCAAGGCCAGCCTGAATTATATACTGAGACCTTATCTCAAAAAATAAATTTCATTTTGAGACAAGGGCTAAGTCTCGCAGGTTGGTCTCCAACTTGCTATCCTCCGGTCTCAGCCTCCTGAGAAGCTGGGATTACGAGCATGCCCCACCACACTAGGCTCATTTGTTTATTTTTATTTATTTATTTATTTATTTATTTATTTATTTATTTATTTATTTATTTATTTTTGTGAACGAGGCAATTTATTAACCCAGCATCCTTTGTTCTAATGCTTCTTGTTGCCAGCTGCCACCTGTCCTGCAATTCTGTCCAGATCTCTCTGTCCCTGAGGAGTCAGCTTGTGGCCCCCATCTTGGTCCTTTTCCACAATTTTCAGCCCCTCCAGGGCCTGGAGGACTCGGTGTGCCACACTCTTGGAGCCTCGGCTGAAGTGGCTGGGCATGATGCCATTTCTCTGACGCCCACCGTAGATCTTGGTCATGGAATCAACCCCAGCACCACCCTGAAGGTACAGGTGTCGTGCTGTTGAAGCAGCTCGTGTGTAGAACCAGTTCTCATCATAGAGAGCAAGCTCTTTATGCTTAGCTAGCTTGACAATGTCCACCCATTCAGGGACTTTCAGCTTCCCGGACTTTTTGAGGAAGGCTGCCAGAGCTCTGACGAACTCCTGCTGGTTTACATCTTTTACAGTAACTCCGGCCATTGTGTGGCCTCCGTGCTGCCAGCCAGGGAAAAGGGGCTCATGTGTTTATTTAGTAATGGCTATCAAGCCAGTTTCAAACCCTGGGGATACAGGAGAGAAGACAGTAGACATGGTGATTGCCCTCAAGGAGTGGACGTTCTCCTGAAGAGGAAACACAAAGTCACCCAAACACCTTTCAGATCATGTGTGCAGGCAGGATGGGGACAGGTGAGGGCCATGTGGTGTCTTTGAAAGAATTCAGTAGCCCACAACAGCACAGATGGGCACGGAGATATGAGAGGTAGACCCAAGGGTCACTAGGGTGGGACTGCCTCATCTCAAAGCTACTTTGCAAAAAACACCAACCTAAAAAAACCCACATGGAACCCAGGCATGGTGATACATGTCTCTAATCCCAGGACTCTGAAAGACTGAGGCAGGAGGATCAGGAGTTTAAATTCAGTCTGGGAATTTAGCAACTTAGTGAGAACTTGTCTCAAAATAAAAGGGGTTGGGGATATAGCTCAGTTTGAAGGCTCACGGGTATCACAGGCACAAAACAGACACACAAAATACAGTTAGACAGGAAAGGGGCCAAGCACGACAGAGCTGCCTCTGGCTGTGAGGGGTCACCTGAGAAGAGCACATAGGAGATGGGCAGAGGGCTGCCTGCTCTGAGCAAACATCTCCGCAGCTCAGACCCACCAGCAGCAAGTGGAAGCAGAAGAACATCCACCTCACAGGGCATGAAGGAGCCAGCAAAACGGACTGCACAAACCTGTAGATGCCAGAGGGAAATGTTCAGGGTCTGTTATTGTGTGAAATGTCAGGCTGTATGGCTGAATATAAGCGTGGTCTGGGCCCAGGAGAAATGCACAAAGAAATTCTCCTGATCATAGGGGAATGGGAAAAAAAGAAGCAACAAGATATATCATGTACAGGTCCAAATCCCCTATGATGAATGTTATCACTATGTACATCTGAAATGTACCATTAAAAAAAATTCTCCTGAGAGCTGTGGATATCTCCCATGCAGGATAAGAAGCTTTGTGCTTACACTGTAATGCTTCCCTGCCCTGTTTCTCACAATTGGAATAATGTTGCAATAACCAAGAACATGTAAAAGTTAAATATTGAGAAGGACAGGACAACCCAAGGCCTAGGTACTATATGGAAGCCAGCCCATGACATTCACAGTTGAGTCACAAAAGGCACAACACTACTGACGATACCTACCAAGCAGCAAACTTGCATCCCCGATGCTACCAGAACACAGGAATGGTATCTGTTTGTTCTTAGGTTGTCTTTATTTTTCTAAAGTTTTATGAATAGCAAAATGATTCCAGCCACCTGAAAGCAACAATATTTCTTAAAGAAATAAAGTCAGGCCCTTAGTTCACTTCTGCTGCTGTAACAAAGCACCTTATGCTGGGTAATTTATAAATTATAGACATCTATTTCTTACATCCTGAGGGCTGGGACATCTAAGATCAAGGCTCCAGTGGATCTAGACTGTGGGGAAGGATGCTGTCTGATTCTTGCCAGGCCCTTGAACTGTATCCTCCTGGGGCAGGAAGGGCAAGACAGCTCCTTCAGCCTCTTTTTATAAGGCCCAATCCCACTCTTCAATGCACTCCCCCAAGGCTCCACCTCCCCATACCATCACACTGAGTATGAGGCTCCAACTGGCGCTTTAAAGGCCCCAAATTTCAGACCACAACAGTGTAGGTGGAGTGGGACTTTGGTGCTAGGTTTGGTCCTGGAACAAGCACAGAGAGGGGTTGGAACTGGACAGAGTATGAGATAGGACTTCTGGGGCCCGGGGGCTGAGCAGCCTCACACAGCAGGGGATCCATCCTCCCTCTAGACAAGCTGGGCTGAGCTCCACCTGGCCCCATTCTTCCCATATTGCTGTGTGCACTGGCATCACTGAGTCCAGCTGGACCCATGTTCTGTGAGGAGGTCTGGATGATATTGACCTAAGCTCTGGGGTCTGTGCCCGAGGATGCTTTGCACAGATGGTGCCTTTGGGTGTCTCACTGGGGGGTCTTCTGGGGCCTTGTGTCATCAGCTGATCAGGGTCCCCCTGGGTGGTCCCAGAGCACAGCAACTGAGTAGCACCTGGGAGCCTTCAGCACCTTTATTTGCAAGGCCAAATTACTAGAGAGTTGGCCTCTATTAATCAGATACATATTGACTTAGTCTTCTTTCTGCTTTCTTCCTCCCTCCGTCCATTCTTCTTTCTCTCTCTCACCTCTTCCCTCCCCCTTCCTCTTGTGCTGGTAAAGGACAGACTATAAACTTCCAACCTGCTGCTTCCTCTCCTACAGGGTGTGTCCTTGGGTGAGCTTCTAACCACTACACAAGGAGAAGAATCTGAAAAGTTTCCATCCCCACAAGGCGGGAGCCCTGGCCACTCACCTGCTACCCCAGAATGATGCTCCTGCATCTCAGAACATTAGATACCCTAAGTTCAGGAACTTTCCAGAGGAGCAGAGGTCCTACCTAGATGGTGCTGGAGAAAGGGTTCAGGCCCCTTCCTCCCTGTCCAGGGCAGGGGACCCAAGATGTTGGCCAGGCAGGTGATATTCAGAGGTTCAGGGGGTGTTGACACCTCTGTCTCCCCATTGTGGGTTTACATGTTAGTGTCCTAAGAGCTTACTATCTGCTATGTGCTTGCTAGATGAAGAGAGAGACAGAGATAGGGACACACACACACACACACACACACTCTGAGAGGGTCAGCAGGCAGCATAGCTGCTTCTATCACCTTCCATCCACTCTACCCTCCAGCCCTATCCTGGTTTCTCCTCCTTTGTGTCCAGTGTAGCACCTCCTCTGTCACCCTGGTTGGGGGGGTCCCTCCTAGGGGTCTGCAGTCTCTTTGGTGAGCAGAGCATCTAGTGATGTCAAAGGTAAGTCCAGTCACCGCAGGTGTTCACGGGGTGGATGGAATGAGAGCCCTGAGGTTTTTAGCTATTCTGCTGGTCTCCCCACCATGAGTGCAGCTTACTGTGCCTATGATGGTTGGATCTGATGTCCCCAGGCTCATATGTTGGGAGCTTGGTTCCCAGGGCAGCAGCGTTCATGGGTGGGGCTTTGAGGAAGCGATAGGACTACAAGGATGCTAATTTCGTCAATGAATGACTAGATCAGTGGAATTCATACTCCACTAGGCCATTAGAAGGGGGGCTAATTGGATAAAGCCAGTCACTGGTGACGTGCATTTGAAAGATGTGTGTGTGTGTGTGTGTGTGTGTGCGCGTGCGCACACACACACACATTGATTGTTTTTTGGGGGGGTCTCAGGATAGAACTCAGGACCTTGCACTTGCTAGGCAAGCGATCTACCACTGAGCCAAATCCCCAACCCCTGTATGTATGTTCTAGTTTTACTTTTGGCAGTACTGAGGCTTGGACTCGGGGGAAGTATCATTAAACTGCATCACCAGTCCTTTTAAACTTCTTCTTCGTTGTTGTTTTGAGACAGGATCTCACTATGTAGTTCAAACTGGCCTTGAACTCACTATGTAGCCCAGGCTGGCCTTGAACTTGCAGCAATCCTCCTGCCTCGGCCTCCCAAGGGCTGGAATTACAGGTGTGAGCTACCAACTCCTTTTTAACTCTCCTTTCTAACTTTTATTTTGAGACAAACTCTCAGTAAATTGCCAGGCTGGCCTTTTGTGGGGAGGTACTGGGGATCGAACTCAGGGCCTCACACTTGCTAGGCAAGTGCTACACCACTGAGCTAAATCCCCAACCCCTCAGGCTGGCCTTGGAAGTTGCTGGGATTACAGGCATATGCCATCATGCCCAGATGAAGGGTGTGTTTTCTCCCTGACCTTTTCTTCTCTAGATTTCTTTGCTTTCCTGGCTGTTGTGAAGTGAGCCGCTTTCCCTCTCCCTTACCACCAACCTAATAGCAATGGAGCTGGAGGACTATGGATTGAAGCTCTGAAAATATGAGCCAAAACAAATATTTCTTCCTTAGGCTGTTCTTCTCAGGTATTTTGCCCAGTGATGAAAAAGTAACACAATGCCTTTGGTGTGCTTGGCCAGAGCAGCTTGCTCCTGCTGCATAGTGTGTGGCAGAGTGGAGACAGGAGGTCGTGGAAACCAGGTAGCTCTCTCACTCTGGGGATAGCCAGCACCGTGTTGGGAGGACACTGCAGCAGCTGCAGGGAGGGCTGCACCAGGAGAGGTGCAGTCTCCCACCATTGGCTATGTGGTGATTTAGAAGTGAATACTGCAACTCCAGTCTGTCTTTAGCATCCCCCATGCCTTGGAAGGCCCTGCTGCAGTGATCATCCAGTGTGTCCCCCAAGGTCACATGCTAAAGGCCTGGTCCCCAGCCTTCAGCACAACTGGGAGGTGGTGGCACCTTCAGGGGGTAGGGCCTGGTGGAAGGAGACAAGGTCCCTGGGGCAGAGTGAGACTCCACCCCTCCTGTCCCTGCTTCCTGGCTGCTGAGGCCAGCAGCTGTGTGTTGCCACTACTCTGACAGGATTTGCTGCCTTGACACAGGCTCGGGGTAATGGTATAACTAGCCATGGCCCAAGCCTCTGAAACCAGGAACCAAAATGAATCCTTCTTCCTTTCAGGTTGGTTATTGTGGGTATTTTTTAATGAGGACAGAAACCTGATAAGCCTAGACCCTGAGCTAGAACTGCCCAGCCAAGAGTCTCCCAGGTCCCTACCCTCTGCAATTGTGCAAGACAATAAACATCTGAGGCTCTAGGCTGCGTTGCATTGTAGGAGTTTGTTTTTGCAGCAACAGACAGCTAACACAGCAAGAAGTGGCCAGAATGTGCTGCAGCAGTCTGGAGATGAGCAGGGCAAGACCTAGGGATAGGTAGATGGACCTGCAGCAGCACTGGAGCTCCTGAACTTCCTCCAGGAAGCTGGAACCACAGGAACACACAACCTCTAGTGGTCAGCTCAGCAGGGGATGCCTCTGTTCTGTGAGCAAAATAGAAACCCTCCAGGATGTGAATCTCAGAATCATCAGAGGGAGGAAAGCCATCACTAGTGGCCCAGCATGAGGTCTGGTGATCGAACTCAGGGCCTTGCATTTACTAGGCAAGCACTCTAACCGCTGGGCTAAATTCCCATCCCCCATTTGTCCTATGTTAGACACACAACACAATAATGTCCATCTGGCCCTCCATGCACGGGTGCTCTTCCTCCTGGGACTCAACTGTTTTCAACTGAAAATATTTGGGAAAAGACTGCATCTTATGAACATGCACAGGTCTATTCTAGTCATTCTAAAAACAATGCAGCATAACAAGTATTTACGCATCAATGATATTGTATTTGGTATTATAAACAATCTAGATGATTTAAAGTACAGGAGAAGATGGGAGGCTTGGAGGTGTAAATTAGTGTTTGATAGTGTCTTTAGCACATGTGAAGGCCTGGATTCAATTCCCAGAACTACACACACACGCACACATACACACGTGCATGCACATGCACACTCACATATCAGAAAAAGAGAGATAGAGGAAGAGAAAGAACAAAAAAGAATAGTACATGAGAGGGTGTGCATAGGTTACATGCAAATGTCATTTATTATTTATTCATTTATTTATTTTTATGGTACTGGGGTTTGAACCCAAAGCCTTTGCACTGAGCTATATTCCCAAAACCTCTACCTTTTCCATTTTGAGACAAGATCTTCTTTTTTTTTAGTGCTGGGGATCGAACTCAGGGCCTTGCGCTTGTTAGGCAAGGACTCTACCACTTGAGCTAAGTCCTCAGCCCGAGATCTTCTTAAGTCACTAACTTGCCCAGGCTAGTGCTTGCTTCAGCAGCACATATACTAACTTGCCCAGGATGGGCTTGAACTTTTGATTCTCTTGCCTTAGTCTCCCAGAGTTCCGGGATTACAGGTGTGTGCCACCACACCTGACTGCCATGCCATTTATATACAAGATTTGCACATTGTAGATTTTGGTGTCCCTGAGGCTGGAACATACCTCCTTGGGTATCAAGGGAGGACTGCACATTGTTTATGGGTAGTATAAAAACCTGTTCTCATTGGAGACAGCCTAGGGCAGGATGTGATTATCTCTGGGCAGGGAGGGAAGGGTCTTATTCCTGGAGGACTCATGGCTGTGTCCAGCAACTCTAAAATGTCCCCAAGCCAAACTAAATCAAACCAAAATCAGAGCAACTGCCCCAAACTAAAGGACCAGGACCAAAGAGCAAATATAAGAAAATGCTGAACTTTGATGTGACTGTGTTCCTTGTGGTTTTTTTTCTATCTTCTCTCTACCTGTAGGTGTGCTTGTAATATTTTATTAAAAAGTAAAAAAGAAAGCTATCATGGTGGTGCATGCCTGTAATCCTGGCACTCTGAAAGGCTGAGGCAGGAGGACCACAAGTTCAAGTCCAGTCTATCTCAAAATAAAAAGGGCTAGGCTCAGTGTGAAGGCCCTGGGTTCAATCTCCAGTACTGCAAAAAGAAGAAGAGGACGAAGAGGAAGAGGAAGAGGAGGAGGAAGAAGAAGGAGGAGGAGAAGGAGGAGGAGGAGGAGGAGGAAGAGGAGGAGGAGGGGGAGGAAGAAGAAGAAGAAGAAGAAGAAGAAGAAGAAAGCAGGATAGCAAAGGAGGAGAAGGAGGAGGAGCCAGTGTGGTGATACTGCCAGGCATGATAGTGCACACCTGTAGTTCCAGCACTTGGGAGGCTGAGGCAGGAGGATCACTGCAAGTTCGAGGCCAGCCAGCCTGGGCTACATAGTGAGTTCAAGGTCAGCTTGAACTACATAGAGAGACCCTGTCTCAAATACCCCTCACCCAAAAAACCCCTCCAAACCAAAATAAACAAACAAACAAAACCCCAAAATGAAACATTCTGGCCATATCCTCCAGAGTGGTTCTGCATGTCCTCCCGACCACTCACTTGCCAGTTTGTCTACATTTGGGCCCTTGGCCAGGGAGGGGCTTCCGTGCCAGCACCACCACCCCCTGCCACAGATATTCACTGGTCATTTATATTATTCTCTTTGATTCCAATAGTTGTGCAGTTTTATTATTGTTATTACATCTTTTTTTTTTTTTTTTGGTGCTAGGGATTGAACTCAGGGGCTTGTGCTTGCAAGGCAACACTCTAATCACTGAGCTAAATTCTCAGCCCTGCTATTATCTCTTAATGTCACTTGGAATTTAATTTTATAACAATTTAAGGTTTGAGATCCATTTGCCTTTTCCTTTCTATTTGGAAGTCCCAAAACTATTAAAAGTCTATCTTTCCTCAGTGACTTATGAGCCCTACGTGTCCTGTGTGCTTGTGTTAGTTTTTGGACCCGGGTTTAGTTTACTGAACCCTGCCACGTTGCCTTAATGACTATAATTTGATAGTTTTTAAAATATATATTAGGACAATTCTCTGCTTGACTTTTCTCCTCCCTCCCTCCTTCCTATCTCTTTCCTTCTTTCTTTACTATTTTTTGGGGGTGGGTGGGGAGTACTGAGGATCGGACCCCGGGCTTTGCACTGAGCTACACCCTAGCTCTTATTTACTTTTTATTTTGATACGGGGTCTCTAAATTGCTCAGGCTGGGCTCAAACTCACCATCCTCCTGCTTCGACTCCCTAGAGTGCTGGGATTAAAGGTGTGAGTCACCACGCCCTGTGTTTTTGACTATTCTTGAGGACTGTCTTCCAGAGGACTAAAAATTTAGGATCAGCCTATCAATTTCTTCAAAAAATCCTGTTGCCGCCCGGCATGGTGGTGCACGCCTGTAGTCCAGAACTCCGGAGGATGAGGCAGGAGGACCACCGTGAGCTCGAGACCAGCCTGGGCTACATAGTGTGACCGTCTCAAAAAACGAAAAAAAAAAATCCTGTTGCCATTTCTATGGGATTATACGGATTCGTTGAGGTGACGGATGCTGCGGAAGACTTTTGTTTCTGATTCAGTCCGAGCTCCTGCCAGGTCATACAACCAAGGCCGAATTCTGGCGCCCTCTCGGGGCTGTCTAGGCCTGTCAGGCCAGGTAGCGCTCGCGCAGGTCCTGCGGTGGGCGGCGTCCCCGAGGCAACACTGCAGCTCTCAGAAAGGGGTGTGGCGGAGCTGAGGGAGTAGCTCAGTGGCACAGAGCTTGCTCAACATGCGTGAGCCCCAGCTTCGATACCAGCCTACAAAAATGAAAAAGTGGGGAGTCAGGGCTCAGCGGGGCGCAGGACGCCGGACCTTCACCCGGTTCCGCAGCCCCCCCGGCCCCGTCCACAGCCCGGCGACCTGGGGCAGGTCCCGCCCACCACGTAGGCCCCATCCCAGCCCTGGTCCGCCCCAGGCCCGCCCGGGCCCCGCCCCCAGCAGGCCCCGCCCCGGAAGGCCCCGCCCCCCGTGCCTACTCCCGCCTCAGGGCGCGTTCCTCTCCGTCGCGCCGCGCGGCCCGCCTTCTAGTTCGCTGGTTGAGGTCCCGCGTCTGCGCCCGGCCCGGAGGTCGCCAGTTCGAGCTCTCGTGTCCGCCCCGCGGCTGCGGTGCCTGTCCTGGTCCCGCGGGTGCGGCCGTTGCGGGCGAAGAGGCCAGGGCACTTGTGGCGAATCTGCCACGGCGAATCTGCGAGCTCGGCCCGGTGGCCTCGCGAGAGTGCGGGCCGACGGACGCGGCGAGGCGGCCTGGCGGGCTGAGGACCGGGGGCGCGAACCGGGCGCCGGCAGACGGAGCTGGCGGCGGCCCCACCATGACCGGCCGCGTGTGCCGCACTTGCGGCGGCACTGACATCGAACTCGACGCGGCGCGCGGGGACGCGGTGTGCACGGCCTGCGGCTCGGTGCTGGAGGACAACATCATCGTGTCCGAGGTGCAGTTCGTGGAGAACAGCGGCGGCGGCTCGTCGGCCGTGGGGCAGTTCGTGTCGCTGGACGGTGGGTCGGCTCGCGGGGGCCGGGCGGACGGGCGCGGGTCCCCCTGGTCTCTTTTGTTCCCTCCCGGTCCTCCCATGTCCCTCCTAGTTTCCACTGGCTCCCCTTGGCCCCCTCTGGTCTCTCCTGGTCCCCTAGTCCCCTAGTCCCCTGGCCCTTTGGCGCTGGCGCGTCGGGCCGGACGCAACCTCACCTGCCCTGCTCCTGCCGCGCTTGGTGTCGCGTGCGATTCCTCCCTGTCATTGCTTCCCAGGCGCTTGTGCCCCTCCCCGAATCCTTCTTGCCCAATCGCCTAAGCTTCCTTACTGTTGAGTACTGAGAGTGCTTTATGTATTTTACTCACAAGAACTGAGTGGTGTACATGATTTGCAGAGCAGAAGTTACTTATTTTGACCAAAGGCTTCGCATTTTGATGCACTCCAATTTATTCTTTTCTTTCCAGGTCATACGTTTATTGTCATGTCTAAGACTGTCTAATCCTAAATTGCCACATTTGTTTTCTTTTTTTTTTTTTTTTGGTGTTGGGGTTTGAACTCGGGTCCTTGTGCACATTTGTTTTCTTTTTTTTTTTTTGTGGTGCCGGGGATCGAACTCAGGCCCTTGTGCTTGCAAGGCAAGCACTCTAATCACTGAGCTAAATCCCCAGCCCCCACATTTGTTTTCTAAAAGTGTATTTTTTATGTTTTACATTCACTTGTATTTGGTTGTTTTTACATATTCGGTTCTGGGATTGGGCCTAGGGCCTTGGGCATACTCAGCAGATGCTCTGTCACTGAGCTGCACCCCCAGCCCCTCATGCTGACATTTAGACCTATACCCCACGTTGAGTTAGCATCCTAGAAAGTGTGATGAAGTTTGTCCTCTGCATGTGGATGTCTGTGTTCAGTGCCTTTTGTTGAAAGCCTGCCCTTAATTGCCCTTGCTCCTTTGGCAGAGAGCACTGGGGTACAACTGAGTGGGCCTCTTTTTGCCCCCCCACCCCCGTGCCCATTTCTGTTGTCACTACTGTCCTGTCTTGTTTATTGTTAAGTTTTATGGTGTCTTGAAATCAGACATTGTGAGTCCTCCAATTTTGTTCTTCCTTTTCAAAATTGTAGCTTTCGCAGTCACTTTCCCTTTTTCTTTGATTTTAGAGTAAGTTTGTACATATCTACAAAGATCTCCCTTGAGTTTTTAATAGAGTGCTTTCTCCCCTAGGAAGACCATGGAAGGTGAGGCCTGCTTCTGTTCCCATCTTCAGATTTTTTTTTTTGGTGCTGGGATTGAACTCAGGGCCTTGCACTTGCTAGGCAAGCACTCTAACCGCTGAGCTAAATCCCCAGCCCCTATTTATGCAATTAATAGAATTGCATGAAATCTCCTGATAAACTGGGCATGGTGACACATGCCTATAATCCCAACACTTGGAAAACTGAGGCAGGAGGATTGCCAGGAGTTCAAGGCCACCCTGAGCTACAAAGTGAGTTCAAGGCCACCCCGGATTACATAGTGAGATTCTGTCTCAAAATAAATAAACAAACATCTCTTTAAATTTAGAGTGACTCAACAATTTTATTATGCCAAGTCTTCCAGTCTGTAAACACAATATCCCATTTGTTTAGGTTTTCTTTGAAATATCCATCAGTATATTGTAGTTTCACGGAACCAGGGTTTGTGCTCGCTTCGGCGGCTCATATACTGAAATTGGAACTCAGGGTTTGGCACATGCTAGGCAAGTGCTCTACTACTGAGCTGCACCCCTAGCCCCATGTGGTTGATTTCTGGGTGGTGAGTTGTTTCCCATAATCTCGTTAAAATTGTTCTAGGAGTTTTTTTATAGATTCCTTAGGATGTTCAGTGTAGACTATCATATCTATAAATACAGACTGTCATATCTTTGTTTTGTTTCTCTTTTTTGACTTAGAAGAGATGTTTTTCCCTTGTTCCTCATCTTAGAGGGCAGCAGTCTTTTCCATTGAGTAGAATGTTATCTGAGTTTCTGGTACCTGTACTCCATCAGTAAAATTGAGAAACTTGCTTTTGTACTCCTAATTTGCTGAATTTTTATCATGAGTGGATGTCGAATTTTGTCAGATCCTTTTTCTATCAGCTGATAGAATCAAATGCTTTTCTTCTTCAGTCTGTCGGTGTGGCTAATTTTATATTCTTTTTTCTTTCTGCGGTGCTGGGGCTTGAACCCAGTGCCTGTGCATGCTTCCAGTGTCCTACCATTGAGCCACATGCCCAACTGTAGGGTTGCTGTTGTTTGAATGCTGAACCTTTCTCAAGTTTCTGGAATAAAATCACTTGGTTACAGGGTGTTGTTCTTTGTATGTGTTGCTACCATAGATTAAGTTTGCTTATACTTTTTGGTGATTTTTCTCTATGTTCATGCAAGATACTGATCTGTAGTTTTCTTTAACATTCTTGTCTGCTTTTGATGTTAAAAGGTAATGAGTCTCATGGAATGAGTGAGGAAATGGTCCTTACTCTTTTATTTTCTGGAAGGGATTATATCAAACTGCTGTTATTTCTTTGTTTTTGGGTTTTTTTTTTTTTTTTTTTTTTTTTTTTTTTTTTTTTTTTTTTTTTTTTTTTTTTTTTTGTGGTGCCGGGATCGAACTCAGGGCCTTGTGCTTGCAAGGCAAGCTCTCTAATCACTAAGCTAAATCCCCAGCCCTGCTGTTATTTCTTAAATGTTTGGAATTTACCAGTGTAGCTTTCTGAATGTAGTTTTTTTTTTCTTTTTTTTTTGGTGCTGGGGATGGAACTCAGGGCCTTGTGCTTGCAACGCAAGCACTCTTACTACTGAGCTAAATCCCCAGCCCTAGTGTAGCTATCTGGAGGGTTCATTTTTAGATAGTTTTAAACTATGGAGTCAGCTTCTTTAATAGTAAGGTTAGGGCTGGGGATTTAGCTCAGTGGTTAAAGTGCTTGCCTTGCAAGCACAAGGACCCGAGTTCGATCCCAGCACCAAAAAAAAAAAAAAAAAAAAAATAGTAAGGTTATAGTTGTAGTCTAGATTTTTTTGCCTTGGGTTGGTTTTGGTAGTTGGCTTTGAGGAATGAATCCATTTGATCAGGTTGTTGAATTTATGTAGATAGAGTTGTTGGTGTCATTCCTGTGTCCTTGCATGCGTGCAGGGTCTGTAGTGACAACCCTTTTTCCTTTCTGATGTCACCATCTGGCATCCTTTTTCTTTCTCTTTGTATCTCTTGCTAGAAGTTTATTAGTTTTGTTGATCTTTTCAAGGAACTGGCATTGGGTTTGGGTGCTAGGGATCGAACTCCAGGCTCGCACTTGCTAGGCAAGTGCTCTACCACTGAGCTAAATCCCCAACCACCTTTGGTCTGTTTTTTTTTTTTTATTTTATTTTATTTTATTTTTTTATTTATTTATTTTTTCTTTGGTCTGTTTTTAACACATTGTACCAATTCTTTTTCTTCCTGGGTGTCATCAGTACTACTGGGACAGTGGCTCCATGGCACATTGTCTTTAGCCTTTTCACATTTGCTAAGATGTTGATGCTTGTTAGGGTGATTACAACAGTAATAAAAATGGATCAGACACAGAGCTTTCTGTGGAAAGGTACTGTGTTAGGTGTGTCCCAGGGCCTGGTGACAGAGCATTGTTCTCACCATGGTCCCTGGGTATAAGAAAAGGTGGTGTGGAGTAGGTGTAGGTGAGCTGCCACCCCCACACACTGGTTAACCTGCAGAGGGGGTGTTGAGCAGAAGCTCAGTTAGGTTCTAAGGTGGTACCACAATAACTTTTCTATTTAGAAAGAGGCAGCTTAGCAATGGTTGGGCCCCTCAAGAAGGTGTTGTGCGGCTGTGGGTTCTTGGTTTCAGGAGATGGGTGGTGTAGGTTGTGCTTGGGTGAGAGGTATAATGGCGGCCTCTCTTGTTTCCCAAGTGCCCACCTGGTTCCTTCTTTCCCAATTAATGTGATCGCACTGATGGCTCAGTTTCCCACACTCCAGGAGGTCCTCAGTGCTCCTCGGTCAGCTTATCCTCCTCCAGCTTCATCTAGAAAGAGCATTCTCATTGAGTGAGCCTTTCCAATGTTTAAAGACCACTTGTCTTTCCTAAGTATTCTTGTTTAGTGAGAACTGGGCTGGGCGCTTAGCTTAGCAATCTGCTCTGGCATAATTAACTCAGACATCAGGATAGGGTTATCAGGGGCCCACAGCAGAGGGTCCTGGCTGTAGATACATGCTCCTGTGTCTGAGGCCTTTTTGGACCGAGGCTGTGTGGAGAGAAGTGGTGAGCAACAGAGGACTGTACATTCGAAGTGGTCAAATGTGGGGAAGCCCAGGGCCTCAGCTAGGCACAAGGAAGGCTAAACCACTCCACAGGAGTCTTTGCTCATCCCTGCATATGAAGGATTATGGAGGCAAAGCAGGGCTTCAACAGACTGGCACACTCCAGTGTCTTGAGGTCCCTTGAGGCCTCATTGTGTCAGTGGGTGGTGATACACATGCCTCTTCTGCCCTCCCAGGAGCTGTCACGGTCATTCCTGAGGCTGCTTGGGAGCTTCCACTCCAGGCAACCTGTGACTGCTGCCTCCTTAGGGTGCCTCCTCTCCCTGTGCTGGGAGCAGCAAACCTTTTCTGTTACCATAACATATATGGTTGCGTTGGGAGCATTTCCTGTGGTTAGTGTAATAAAAAAAATTGTTTTTTCTTTTTGCTATACTAGGAATGGAACCCAGGGCTTTGCAAATGCTAGGCAATTGCTCTACTACCCTGAAATTTTAATGGCTACAGTCTCAGCCCTTTAAGTCAGGGGTTCCCAATCCCCAGACCATGGACCAGTAGTGATCTTGGCCTTTTAGGAACCAGGCCATACAGCAGGAGGTGGGTTGTAGATGAGGCAGTAAAACTTCATCTGTATTTATAGCCACTCACCATCACTCACATTACTTCCTGAGCTCCATCTCCTGTCAGATTGGCAGTGGCATTAGATTCTTATAGGAGCACAAGCCCTACTGTGAACTGCACATATGAAGGAACTAGGTTGCATGCTCCTTAGGAGAATCTAACACCTGATGAATTTGAAGTGGACCTGAGGTAGTGATGCTAGTGCTGGGGAGGAGCTGCAAATACAGATGAACATTAGCAAAGAGGTTTGACTGCCAAAGACCATAATAAATCAGTTGCTTGGAGACTCATATCACATCCTGTTAGTGAGTAGTAAGTGATAATTAAGCTGCATCTGGTGGCAGGTTTCATAGTGGCAAGCGAGTTGATGTACTTCAAGTGTACAGCTGCATCTGGTGGCAGCTTTAAGTCAGAATCTGACACTTATTTTAGTCTGTGTGAGGCCCACCCACTGTTTTATTTACCACCTTTGTCTGCATCTCTTTCCTGCACCGCACAGTCTCAGTCACAGTCTTGGTAAGCCCACAAGCTAACCCTAGCCAACATGAGTAAAAAAACAAACATCATAGGAGAGCTTCTTTGAAAAGGGGGAAAGATCCAATGATGAGACAGCAAAAGACTCCAAGACTACCAACAAAAAGAAAGCTGCATCTGAAAGAAGATACAAAGATTCCTACTTAAATTATTGCAATAGGTGATTCACATTCTCAAAGCTCACTTGTATAATATGTGTAACAGCTATCTAACGAAGCCATTAAGCCTTCAAAATTGCTTCGCTACATAGAGACCATTCTCCCTGCATTAAAAGACAAGCCTTTGTGGAGTTTTCCATAATAAAAGCAAAATAATGTGAACACAGAGAACAGAAGCAATTATTGAAGGCCAGGACTTTTCATTTCTTCTTCTTCTTTTTTTTTAGTTTTGTGAGACAGGGTCTTGCTAAGCAGTGCAGGCTGGCCTCGAAGTCACTATGTAGCCTAGACTGGCCTCCACCTCCTGGCAATCTTCCTGACTCAACCTCCCAAGTACTGGGATTGCAGATGTGCGCCTCCACATCTGGTCTTTTTTTTTTTTTTTTTTTTTTTTTTTTTTTGAGACAAGATCTCACTGTGTAGTTCAGGCTGGTCTTGAATTTACTATGTAGACCAGGCAGTTCTGGTATTAGGGAGAGACGGGGTGAAGGTGAGAGTGATGGAGGAGGATAAGGGACAAGGGAAGGCATAGGAGGGACATGGCACGTAGAGGTGGCAGTGAGTAGAGGTGGCAGTGACTGGGCAGTTTTGCGTTGTGTATCAGGTGGAACTGGATTGGAACAGGCTGAGGGTTGAAGAGATTGTATAATCACTGTACTGCAGTTGAAGTCACTGATCTTAATATGGCATCTCTCCACTGTCCTGTCCTGTTAGAAAACTCCTGGCTGCCCTCTGTCACTGTCTGAGCTGGGACAGGTGACTGGAATGCTACCCATTGCATCCCTATCTTGGATGGTGGGCTTCAGGGTTTAGGCTTTGATCAGTATCCTTTTTCCAATGTAGTATTATTTGACTTTTATTAAAAGTGTGTATTCACTTAGATTAGACCAATAGGGCAGCCTTTTCTTTATTTATAAGTTGGCACATTCCTGGAACTTGTGCTACTGGGTAGTGAAATGATGGGGATTGCTGCCAGGGAACCCTGGAGAGGCATCAGTTTCAAACTGAAAGAAAAACCACCCATAGCAGTCTGGCTCATTTAAGAGGTGACACAGGTGTCAAATATTGCTTGGTGGAAATGGAGCCCACCAAGCTATCTCTGAATGTGGAAATGTCCCAGGATAGCTGCATTGGTGTTGATGATTGCTCTTGAGTGTTCTCCTATGCCCAGTGCAAGTGGCACACCATGTTAGCCAGGGAGAAAGCCTCAGTCAAGGGTATCAGGCAGCCAGAGAAGGTGAGGCTTCTATTGGCATATGAGCCAAGAAGCTGAGTCTGGTGGATGTGAGCCAGGTCTTTGTGGTCTACACACTACAGACAAATTTCTGGGGACCAGTGGTTCCTGCTTTTGCTCTTTGGGATGGAGAGGTGCTGACTCATTGAGGGCCTCAGGTGCCTGAGGGTTTCTAGTGTGTCCACTACCAGAGTACCTAATTATGCTCTTATCCAGCTTTCTGTTTAAAAGTGTCTGAAACTGTTTTACTTTGACGCAAGCAACTCTAGCCCCCATAGTTGTGTCAAGTCCTGTGCATTATCTTAAGTCATCTTCCTGTATCTCCTACCTTCTGAAAGTTAGGCAAACAGCCAAGCTTTCCCTTCAGACTACCCCCAGTTTCCTGGGTAACCATGGGATTTTCCCTGATTTGCTTTCTTCAGTCTCTCTGCCTCCCCACGCCCAGGCCTTTCTGAGATTGTTTAGTCCTGGAGTCTTGTCTTTCACCTGTGTTTGAATTATGTATTCTTTATTGTATTATCTCTCCCTCCTTTGACCTACATGTAGCTTGTTTTGGGGGCTTTACTAGATCTCTCCAGAGTAAATCATTTCTCCCTATGGATGGTGCAGTGACTTAGACCTCTCTCCACAACTCCTACAGAGTGTGGCTCTGGTTCCCTCAGTGCTTTATTAACTCAATGGGTCTGAGTGAGAACAGAGTCTTCCTTCCATAGTACCTCAATGTGTAGACCTTCAGCCCCATATGGCTGCAGCAACCTTCATTTTGGGTCCACTTACCTTCATCTGTACATGCCATCATAGCCATTGTACCAGCTACAACTGTGACCAAAGAGAAGAGACACTAGGAGGTGTCTAGGGCATTAGTGCCAGAAGCTTTATTCCTGAGAAGTTCCATCTCAATTTCTGCCGCAGTTGAGACTTCCCGAGGAAGGAGGAAGGCCTGAGGTTTTGCATCATCCATTTTTGGGTCAGTTCAGATCCAAATCCCCTCTCCCCTTGACAAAGGAATAAACTTGGCCTGAAGCATTATTTAGGGGTGAGGAAAAAAACCTGGTAGAGTAAGTAAATACGTACATGAAATATGTGTTGTTTGGACTGTCTGATGCTGTGGATTTGTGGTTTTTTTTTTTTTTTTTTTGGTGCTGGGGATTGAACTCAAGGTCTTGTGCTTGCTAAGCAAGCACTCTACCATTTAAGCTAAATCCCCAGCCCTGTGGTTTTCTTATTCTACCTTCTATGTTGGTGATAAAGCTGGATAGCACTAAGAGAGAAATAAAATGATTAGGTTTAGCAAAAATAATAATTAGTGTAATTAAAGTTTATTTGAGCACACACACACACAAACAGTTGGAGGGAAACAATTGTTTTTGTTGTCAAGCATGCAGAGGTGTGGTTTTCTTTTTCTTTTTTCTTTTCTTTTCTTTTTTTTTTTTTTTTTTTTGGTGCCAAGGATCGAACTCAGGGCCTTGTGCTTGCGAGGCAAACACTCTAACCACTGAGCTAAATCCCCAGCCCCAGAGGTGTGGTTTTCCTTGTCTAGCAGCTACAAAGGACATAGACTTTGGTCAGTTTCCTTTATCTAAAATATTTTAAGTGTAAAAATTTTAAAGTTTAGGCTGGGCGTAGTGGCACATGCCTGTGATCCCAGCACTGGGGAGGCAAAGGCAGGAGGATTGCTGTAACTTCAAGGCCAGCCTGGGCTGCATAGTGAGTTCAACACCAGCCTGAACTGTATAAGGAGACCCTGTAAAACAAAACAAAACAAAACAAAAAAACCAAAAAATTCTAAAGTTAAAACAACTACCATGCACAAAACAAAGCACAAAGCAGAATAGGAAATGCTCATAGTGAAACCTGTGTTAGCTTCTGCAGAACCCGGAGTTAGTATATTGGTGTTTGCAGTCCCTGCATTCCTGGTCAAGGCCAACCAGGCTGCACAGTTAAGAGTGGTCTCCCTGGGCCTGGGTCACCCCCAGCCTCTCTGCTGGGTTCTCCAGTGTGACTCTGTTCAGCTTGTCCCAGCCCCCATGACAGCATGGTGCTGGGTCCTGTGCCAGCTTCTTGAAGGCCACCGACCTTTTGGCAACTTTACAGCAGGAACCACAATCCAGGCACCGCTACCTGTCCAGGCTCCAAACTGTACCAGAGAAGGCTATGTGCTTGTGCTCGTTGCTGGTCCTCACTGAGAGGTGAGGGTCCCCCACAACAGGTTAGCCCTGTGGAAGGCTAACCAGAGGAAGCAGCAGATGGACACAGGCCAGCTCTGGACCTTGTCAGTGATGGGAGACTGGCTCTTACCTGGTGAGGCAGGTACCTGCTCATCTCTTTCTGAGGCCAGCCCTATCACCTGGATGAGAGCTTCATGTGGCCTGTGGGCTGCCCCATGTGCCCAATTTATTGGACTTTTCAGCGTTTTCTTGGCTATCCTAATTCGTGTGTGTGTGTGTGTGTGTGTGTGTGTGTGTGTGCGCACGCGCTGGGTATTGAACTGAGGACCTTATACTTGCGAGGCAGGCACTCTAACCACTGAGCTAAATCCCCAGCTCTAATTCCTTTTTTGCTTCCAGCTGAACTTGAGAGTCATTTTGCAGATCTTTAAAGAATCTTGAATTTGTTTGGGATCCAGTTTTATTCACAGATAAGCCAGTGTTTGTACTTGTTCTGTGCTGACTTTGCTAGGGGCTGTCTTATGACTGGTGCCAAGGTCCTGCTGGCACAGGTGGTCAGTAGTGGGAGTCCCTGAACCCTGTCACTTCTGCACTTTCATTTCTTTCTCACCTGTGTCCCTAGGCCCTTTATGCCCAGTGTTCATGGCTGAGACTGTGTGCATCCTTTACTGCAGAAGCCTTGAGTCCTTGTATCTGTACCTTGTCACAAACGTGTTGGCCTCAGCACAAATGTGCTGGCTGCTGGAGGTCAGTGCCTACAGATGAGAGGCTCGTGCTAGCTGCCTGACCTGAGCTCACACCGCCTAGGCCCATCTGAAGGCCAGACTTCTGTAATGTGGCTCACGGCCTGATGAATGATCTGTGTATGCACCTGACATTTTCAAGGATCAACTCCCAGCCCTGAAGGTCTGCAGGGCAGAGAGTGGTAGGCTGTCCTGGGCTTACTCTCTGTTAGGCAGAACTCCAAACAGAGTGCCTAGTGGCTCAGATGATACTGCAACTGTGTACAGAAGCTCCCCCAGCCTGCCACCCTCTGTAGGAGGTGGTACACATGTGGGTAGAGGCTTAGGCACTGCCTGCAGACTGGCTGCTGTGGTTCCTCCCTTCCAGGAGCCTGTGTCCAGCAGGGAGTCCCTGTACAGGTGTCTGTGGTGATGTCTGTGGCCAGCTGGCCTGTGGCTGGCAGAGGGCTGTGGGAAGGAGCAGGAGGGGCCAGCCCATGCTATGAGACCCGCCTTGGCTGCAGCTGGGAGGCAGCACTGTGCTCTCATCCTACGGCTGGGTGAGAGCAGCGCCCTAGGATTTCTAGTGTGTTAGAACCATGGTAGGAACATGTAGATAGGCGTAGTCCATGCTCTGGGGCTAGGCAGAGCAGAGGGGCTTTCCACCTGGCTTGCTGTTCTTCCCTGAATGCATCATGGACCCTGTTTTGTTCTGTGTGCTGTAAGAGGGCTGCCAGAGTTGTCTTTGCTAGGCTCTGGCTAATCTGTCCCTTCTGTGTTTACAGGTCCTGGTAAGACCCCAACCCTGGGCGGCGGCTTCCACGTGAACCTGGGTAAAGAGTCAAGAGCACAGACCCTGCAGAATGGTACTACTCATTGTGAAGGCCTCTGGCCTTGGGGTGGGGCCTATAAGGTGGGGTTGTAGTGTCCGGATAAGGGGTGACGGAACATGAGGGAGGCCTCAGCTGCTGCTTCTGGTCCTGCAGTACCCACCCACCCAGACCTGGCCTTACCCTGTGGCCTGCTACACCCTGCCACCCTCCAAGCCCAAGGATAGTGCACTTCTGGGATGAACTGCTCCTTTTTTCCTTCCCCCATCATCAGGGCCTTCCTGGGCATCCTGCAGACTCTGCAAGGGGCGCTCAGAGGGAGGTCCCTAGACCCTGCCACATCCACAACTGTTTGTCCTTGGTCTCTGTCAACATGAGTATAGAAGCAGCAAGTTTATAGCACTTTGACATGGCAGCGATGTTTTTATTGTGTTTATTTAACTGAGTGACTTCTACTTGAGTTGGAAAAATTCTTCATGTATTTTAGATAAAAGTCTTTTTTTTTTTTTGAGACAGGGTCTCACTATGCAGTTCAGGCTGCCCTTGAACTCACTCTGTACCCCAGGCTGGCCTCAAACTCATGGCGATCCTCCTGGCTTAGCCTCCCAAGTGTTGGGATCACTGGGATCACAGCTGTGCACCTCCGTACCCAGCTAGATACAAGTTTTTTTTTTATCAGATACGTGATTTACAGAAAATTTTCTTCTATTCCATGGGCTATCTTTTCTGTTCTTGATGGAGTTCTTTGAAGTACTGGGTTTTTCATTCTGGTAATGTCTAGTTTCTCCTTTTTTTGCCTGTGCTTTTGGTGTTGTAAGTAGGAACATCACTTGATTCGGTGTACATCACAGAGACCGATGCTCGTATCTGCAATGTCATAGCATCAGCCCTCAAGTGTAGGTTCTAGTTCTCTGAGTTAATCTGAGCACGTGACACAAGGAAAGGGTCCAGCTTCCTTCTTTGTATAGATATCTAGTGTAGCCAGGATGGTTTGTGGAAAAGATTCTAACTTCTCAGCTGGCACCCTCCTGATACTCTTGTTGAGAATCATCATTTCCAGATTCTCTGAGTTTGTGTGTGTGTGTGTGTGTGTGTGTGTGTGTGTGTGTGTGTGTTTTTCTAATATGAGGGATTGAACCCAGGGTCTTGCACATGCTGGGCAAGTGCTGTACCACTGAACTATAGCTTCCCTTCCTCCCTTGCTAAGTTGCCCAGGCTGTGCTCAAATTTTTGATGCCTCTGCCTCACCTCCTGAGTAGTTGGGATCATAGCATGGGCCACCACATCTAGCCAAATTCTAAGTTCTGTCCTATGGTCTGTACATATGCTCATGTGCACCTCACTCTTAGATACCAGCTTGATAGTTGTGGACTGCTCGCAACCTAGCCTGGTGGATTCAATTGAAGTCTGTGAATTTGGCTTTAATGTGTCGCTGTTGTTAAGTACTGATTGCTTTTTTTTTTTTTCTCTTGGGTACTGGGCATTGAACTCAGGGCCTTGTGCTTGCTAGGCAAGCACTCTACTACTTGAGCTAAAGCCCCAGCCCTAATTGCCTTTCTTTAAAAAAAACACAAAGATGGAAAGAAATGAACTGGCCATTTCTGCTGTCTGTGAGGGCTATGTGCCTGCCTTGCCCACCTTTCACACCATGCGCTCTTAGGGCTCCTTTTCAGGACTGTGGGGCACATATTTACATATTGGAGAAGGGGTCTGGGAGAGAGGCTTTTGTCTCTCTCTCTGTTTGATTTGTCTTCCCATTGGGATGCTTGTTAGAGCTGTTTTAGGTTCACTGCAGAATTGAGCAAAGTGGAGAGTCCATACACCTTTGTCTACACCCCCATGGCTCCACGGTGGAACATCTATCACCATGAATGAGCGAGCCCACACTGACATCAGCATTGCTCAAGTCCACCTTGTACATCAGTGTCGATTTTTGTTGTATAAGCTGTGGGTGTGAGCAAGTGTGCACTGCCACATGTCCAACATCGTGATGTAATTTCATGGCCTGCAGTTTTATTTTGGACTGGCTGCTGTGGTTCCTCATGACCCCTGCAACCATTGCTCTGCATAGTTTCCCAGAGTGTTCCACAGTATGTGACCTTTTCAGACTGACTCCTTCCGCTTGGGAATATGCATTCAAATTTCTGCTACATTTCTCCATAGTTTAATAGCTTATTTCTTTTTAGTGTGGAGTAATATTCCATTGTCTTGAGATAGATCAGTTTCTTTTTCTGTTTCTTTTCCTTTTTTTTTTTTGTGTTGGAGCTCAAACCTGCACAGCAGCCTATGTGGTTTATTTATCCATTTATTTACTGAATGATGTCTTGGTTGTGTCCAATTTTAGCAGTTTTGAATAAAGCTGGTATAAACCTTGGTATATAGGTAGATACTGAGCATTGCAATTCTGGATCACAGGGTAAGAGTGTATACAGTTCCATAAGAACTGCTTTGGGAGGTGCTATAACACCAGATCTTGTTACCTCATGTCCTCTCTAGCACTCAAATTGTCATTTTTCTGGATTTTGGCCATTCAAGAATGTACTTGGAGTGTGTCAGGTTTTTTTTTGTTGTTGTTGCTGTTTAGTGTTCGTGATGTGAATATACAGTTACTTGTCTGTTTGTCTGTGGAGGGGCATATATGGCGTTCCATTTTAGCCATTCATTTCCTATGTAGTCCTCTGGTGTATACAGGATTCCCTTATCTTGGGCATGCAGCTGCAATGGGTTGTCACGTGGTGTGTGCTCATTGTTAGCATGGGGGCAAGAATTTTTGCTACAGTGGCTGTAGATTTTACCTTTGTGCCAGCATGCAGTGCCAAGGGCTCTGCCATCTTCGGGTCCTTGTCAGCACTCAGCACTCACTATGATTGGTCTGGCCCACTTGTGCTATGTTGGCCCATCTTGTATGTGTGAAGTGCTCGCTCCTCTTTTACGTGTTTGTTTTTTTAATTAGGCTGTCTTTTTTATTTGTATAAGTCCTTTGTATCTTTTGGACTCAGGGCCTTTTTTTGTTTTTTGAGGCAGTGTCTTGCTATGTAGTTCAGGCTGGCCTCGAACTCACTACTGTATTTTCCAGCAAATGAGACCCAGCTGGAAGATAAGCCCTAGCATGATTTCTCAGGGTGCTTGTAATACAAGCCTAGCCCCCAAAATAAGCCCTGGTTAAGATGGTCAGCCAGGGGGAAAAAAAAAAGATGGTCAGCCAGATGGAAGCATCCATTGCAATACGTGATGGATGCCCTGAATTATAAAATAGTAATATTAATGTATAATTAAGTATAAGTAGATAATATTACTGATATTAATACTTAAATGATAATATGAATTATAATTATTTGTAAACACACAAGTGGACGCCTTTGGACAAAAGGTAAATACCTATGTAAACAGATGAAATCGATACTGCCAAATGGTGAATCAGAGTACAGACACAATGCATGACTAATGTGCATACTTGATAACAAAGGAATATGCCTGTGTCTAGTATGAATCTTCATAATTCAATATGTCATGTGTTGTAACAGACATACTTAATACACCCATGTGAAATAAAGATACATTTTCTGAATTTTGGTGCCTGTTATTTTTCATTGCTGTTATGTGGACCATCATTCTTAGCTATCATCATTTTTGTTGCCACTCCTGTCCCGCAAGTCTTCAGTGGACACTTGATTTAATGGAAACATTGTGAAATCCAGCCTTCAAGAGATCATGAGGTGGGTGAAGAATTCCTGGGATAAAATTACTGACAGTTGTGTTTCCAGTGCAGCACAAACAGGCTGCATGGAAAGAAGTGCTCACTTAAGGAGAGCTCTGTTGGTGGACATGAGGGATTGGTGCTGATGGTTCCATAGGAAATAGAGCTGCAAGAAATTCAGGCTGGAATTTGGGTTTGGAGAATTATAATGATGTCCTAGAAGAAGATGAGATGACTATTTGGATGGGCATGGATTTTTTGGTACATCAATAAATATAGATGATTATACATTAAAAAAATAAGACATCCCCTGTAAATAAGCCCTATTGTATCTTCTTGGAGCAAAAATTAATATAAAACTTGGTCTTATTTTTGGAGAGAGGTGATATGTAGCCCAGACTGGCCTCAGTCTCATGGTGATTTTCCTGCCTCAGCCTCTTAAGTGGTGGGGTTACAGGTGTGCACCACCATACCCAGCACAGGCCCTTTTCCAGATGTGCTTGTTTTGTTGGATTCTCTCAAGTCTGCATCTCATTTTTTCACTCTCTTACTGTTGTCCTTTTTTGTTTGTTTATTTTGGTTTTTTTTTGATAAAGGGTCTTGCTTTGTAGTTCAGGTTGGCTTTGAACTTACTACGTAGCCCAGGCTTGCCTCAACTCAGGATGATCCTCCTCCCTCAGCCTCCCAAATGCTGGGATTACAGGTGTGTGCCACCACACCTAGCTGTTTGTTTGAGATAGGATCTTGCTGTGTAGTTCAGGCTGGCCTCGAATTTGCTATATAGCCCATGTTGGCCTTGAACTCACAGCCTCAGCCTGCCTCAGTCCTGCCTCAGCCTCCCAAGTGCTGAGATTACAGGTGTGCACTACCACACATGGCTTCTTACTGTTGTCTTTTGATGGACAGAGATTTCTTAATTTTAATGAAATCCTAATCTGCCAATATTTTATGGTTAGGGCTTTTTGTGGCTTCTTATCCAGGGTCTGAAGCTACTCTCCTAGGTTTTAATCTGGAGAAAGTTTTGTTTTAAATTTCACATTTAGGTCTGTGTAGGCCTGGCTGACTTTGAACTCATCCAGGCTGGCCTCAGACTCACCTGCCATTCCCTCCTGAGTGCTAGGATTTCAGACATGCACCAGAATGTCTGGTTGAAGTCAGTGCTTTATGTGTGGTGTGAAGCCGGGCTGAAGTTTGTTTTCTTCAGTGTGGATATCCAACTTCCTCAGTCATTTATCAGGAAGGCCATCTTCCCACTACACTGTCTTGGCACCACTGTCAAAGCCAGTGTGTCTGTCCTCAGGTGTCTGGTACCTTGTCTGGATTACTTTGCTCTTTCGTAGTGGGTATTTCCCAACTCTTCCTGCTGTTCTTTGACACTGTCTTTGCTATTCTGGTTCCTTTGTATTTCAGCATAAATTGTAGAATCAGCTGTTGATTTTCCACAGGAAAGGTGCCCAGATTGTAGTTGGGATTATTTTGAGTCTATAGATCCAACTGTGGAGAATTAAGATGCTAACCTATGAGGTCTAATAATTTGTAGAGTTCCTTTAAGTTAATAATCATTTGGTCTGTAAATAGATGTTATTACTTCTTCTCTCTACCTGTCTGGTTATTTTCGGTGCTTGTTACCTTTTAATTGTTCTTCACTCCTCTTCGTACAGTGTTAAGTAGAATTGGTGAGAGTGGCTAGTCTTTTTTTTTTTTTTTTTTTTTGTGGTGCTGGGGATCGAACTCAGAGCCTTGTGCTTGCGAGGCAGGCACTCTAATCACTGAGCTAAATCCCCGGCCCGAGAGTGGCTAGTCTTATCTCATTTCTGACCTCCATGTGAAATTGTTTAATATTTTGCTATGAGGGCTGATTTTTTTTTTTTTAATATTCTTGGGGGGATGGAAGGGATCAAACTCAGGGCCTTGCACTTGCAAGGCAAGTGTTCTACCACTGAGCTAAATTCCCAACCCCGTTACTTGGTTTTTTGAGACAGGGTTTTACTATGTAGTTCAGGCTGCTTTTGAACTCACTATGTGGCCCTGGCTTGTCTCCAACTCACAGGGATCCTCCTGCCTCATCCTTCAGAGTGCTGGGATTATAGGTGTATGTTACCATGCCTGGCTTTGTCATATATGTCTTTGTACTTACTGAAGTGATTATTTAGTTTTTATATTTATTTTGTTAATGTGGTAAATTCCATTGATTTTTTGAATCATAAAGTTACCTTCATGTCTGGTGTAAACCCTGCTGGGTCATGACACATCACTTTTATACATCCTTTCCAGGACCCCATCTCCTGAGGCTGTCACACATGAGTTCTGGGACAGGCTGTACAGCATCAGCTACATGTCGGGAAGCAGCCTCCTGAGAGGATGGAGGTTCTCCTGAGAGCACCTCTCTCCACTGTCTGTTATGGGACTTTACAGACAATGCCAGAGAGTTGGCAAGTCTCAGGCTCCAGCCCCAATAGGTCTCCTGTCAGCTGCCTCTGTTGATCTCTGAGCCCTGTGAATCCATAGGGTGGTCGAAGTGCTGTGCACATGCAGTACTCATGGGACATGGTGATCAGAGCTCCTGTCTTTCTGCCTGGTTGGTTAGGCTCTCGTTTCTACCCAGGCCTGGGCTCTGGGGACGGTGACTGGTCCTCTGTTTAGGCCTACTGGAGGCCTGTGAGTTAGTGCTTGTGGGGACAAGGCTGCAGCAAGGTAGCTCTTTGTGGCCAAGGTGACTACTGGGTCCCTTGGGACAGTGTGAAGCCACATGCCCTGGCTGTACTCTCCCTGGGTGTGGGCTCACTGGGTGCCCACCTTGGACCATTGGTCATTGCTGGTGAGGTTTGTCCGTGAGCAGTGGGCATCCTTGTCAGAGAAGTCAGGAAGCCAGTGTTAACTTTGTGTGGGTGAAATGCAGGCCACCTGGGGTGGTGCAGGAATGGGTTGCAGGACCAGGGATTGCTGGTAGCACTGCAAGTTTCTGTGGTAGCAGTTCTTTCTTAGTGTCTGGCTTTAACCCACCTGTGCACAGCCTCTAGCTCAGTACCCACACCACAGGCAGTTGTGGGCATGAGACCTATGCAGGATGCTGGGGTCGGCAGCTATCCTTGCAGGACCCTTGGTGACTGGTGTTTGGGCTCTTTGCTCTTCATTTTCAGTTGTGCAGGAAGCCTGCTGCTTTTCCTGCCCATGGGGCAGTACGTGTGTGTGTGTGTGTGTGTGTGTGTGTGTGTGTATGTGTGTGTGTATGTCTATCTGTCTCTCTTGGGTGTGCTTGTGTGCTTGCACAGTAGTAGGGGTTGAACCCAGGGCCTTTGCACTAAGCTACACCCCCAGCCTCCCTTTTTGTTAGTACATGTTTCCATATGTAATTAATACATTCGTCATGGGGGATTAGTACATACACATAGCACATCTTCCCCTGCTCTTATTAGGTTAATCCTTAGGTATTTAATGTTTTTTGGAAGCACCCATGAATGGGTTTGTTTTCCTGATTTCTTTCTTTGAAGATACATTGTTGGTGTACAGGGACCCTGTTGATTTTTGTGTGTTGACTTTTGTATCCTGCTACTTCGCTGAATTTGTTTATTAGTTGTAAGAGCCTTCTTGTGGAGTTTTTGAGTCTTCTATATAAATGGTTATGTTATCTGCAAGTAAGGATGGTTTGATTTCTTCCTTTCCTATACATATCCCTTTTATTTCTTTCTCTTGTTTGATTGCTGTGGCTAAAGTTTTGTTTTGTTTTGCTTTCTTTTGGAAGAGGTGTATCTCCTGTAGGCAACATATGATTGCATGTTGTTTTTTGATCCCCACCTGCCAGTTTATGTCTTTTGATTGGGAAGAGTGCCAACATTGAGAGTTAGGTTTTCAGTAAGGTATTTACTGAATCCTGTCATTGCATTATTTTTCTGTTCAGATTCCTTAATTTTTATTCTTTTAGCTACTCCCCAAATTAGATGTTTCTTTCCTTTATGAGTGTTTGGTGCTGGTAGCTTCCCTGTCTCTGTGTAGGATTCCCTTAAGTGTTTTCTGCAGTGCTGGCTTCGTGGTCATGTATTTCTTTAGGATTTCTTTGTTGTGGACAGTCTTTACTTCTCTGTCAATTTTGAAGGCTGATTTTACAGGATTTAGAAGCCTGATTTGGGGCTAGGGATTTAGCTCAGTGGTTAGAGTGCTTGCCTAGCTAGCACAAAGCCCTAAGTTCAATCCCCAGTACCCCTCCAAAAAAAAGTCTGATTCAAATTGCTCTTTTTTTTTTTTTTTTTTTTTTTTTTTTTTTTTTGGTGCTGGGGATCGAACTCGGGTCCTTGTGGTTGCAAGGCAAGCACTTTAACCACTGAGCTAAATCCCCAGCCCCTCAAATTGCTCTCTTTTTAGGGCTTGAAAAACTTAGTTCCAAGCTCTCTTGGCCTTTAAAGTGTGTGCTGAGAAATATTCATTCTGATACCCTTGCCTTTATAGGTTGCTTGCTGTCTTTTCTCTAACAGCTTTTAATATTCTCTCCTGTTGAATTTCTGGAATTTTGATTATGATGTGTTGTGTGGAGAGGTTCTTTTCTGGTTGTGGCTATTTGGGTTTCTATATGCCTCTTGTACTTGAATACTAGATTATTTCTGTAGATTTGGAAATTTTTCTGCTGTGATTTCAGTGAATAAATTCTTTTACCTTTTGAATTGTCTTCAAATTTTTCCTTTATTCATGTGTTTCTAAGATTGATTGTTTCTGAGTTATCTAGCAGCTCTTGGATGCAGCTTGTGTAGTGTCTTGTTGTTTTAGGGTATCATTGAGTTGATGACCTATTGCATCCACTTTTTCTTCTGACACTCTGTCCTCACATTGGTCAAATCTGCCACCCAT
>PVJO010002307.1:57383-147079 GCA_004026905.1 Hystrix cristata
TTTTTTTTTTTTTTTTTTTTTTTTTTTTTTTTTTTTTTTTTTTTTTTTTTTTTTTTTTTTTTTTTTTTTTTTTTTTTTTTTTTTTTTTTTTTTTTTTTTTTTTTTTTTTTTTTTTTTTTGTGGTGCCGGGGATCGAACTCAGGCCCTTGTGCTTGCAAGGCAAGCACTCTAATCACTGAGCTAAATCCCCAGCCCCTGTTTGTTTCTTCTTTAAGCTCATTGAACATTTTGTGAGCAGAATCCTTTATCTGCTTATTTAAATCTTCTTTGAGCTCCATAAACAGCTTATGAATTTTCTTATGTGTTTCTTCTTTTATCTCTTCAGACATTTTGACCATTTGATTTTTTAGTTCTTGGCCTGTAGCTTCCTCTACTTCAGTACCCATGAGGCCAGCTTTGGAGGAGTTCAGGGTTTTTGGAGGCAGCTTATTGCCTTGCTTTCTGGCAGTGTGGGTTGAGAATCAGTTAGGGTAGAGAAGTTCTGTCGCTACAGTGGAGGTCTCTTTAGTTATAGACCACGTCCCTGTGATGTGTCCTTGGATCTGGTTATATTTTGATGTTTCTATCCCTCTTCGGCCTACTCAGCAGCATCAGTTCCAGGCACTGCAGATCCTGGCAAGTGGCCTCCAAGAGACTTGTGGGTACTGCTAGCTCTAATCTACCATCTTTCCTTATGTTGTCTGTTGTGTTCTTTTAATCTTTGCATTTTCATCTTTGAGAATTTGGCTTCATCCAAAAGGATACATTCCTTTAAGTATTTTGCTACAGAAATCAAGCCAGTCAGTCATGTGGCTCTTGGCACACATGCCACAGTCAGGAAGCCTTTCCAGAATCCTCTGCCCCCCTGCTTTTAAATTATTTTTTAATTTTGAGATAGGGTCTTATTAAGTTGCCAAGTTACCCTGGCTGGGTTTGAACTTAACAATCCTCCTGCCTCAGCCTCCCAGAGTGCTGAGATTGTAGGTGCATGCCCCCATGCCTGGCTCCTCTACTCTTTCTCAGTGCTGCCTTTTGACCTGTAGCTTTTTGGAAGACCTTGCTCCAGGTTGGTGTATGGACACAGATGTGGCCATCTCAGCCACCTGAGTACCTTGCTTTCCTAGAAGGACCTAGTATCCTCAAATTTACCTGGTGTTCCTGGAGCTTTGCTGTGGCCCTCTTCCCCTTGCAGGTGTGAGGCTATCCCTTTCTTTGTCCCTTTCTCTAGGTAGGCAGGTGGCTCTTGGAGGAAGGCTAGCTTGAGCTGGACACACGACCACAGCATGCAGTGATGGTACATGGGGAGCAGGGTTCACAGTGTGTGAGAATCTTAGGAAACTCCATAAATAAAAATTGGTTGCAACAGTGAATTTAAAAAGTTAGGAGGTGAAAGACAAATCTGTATTCTTTTTTTTTTTGCAGATCTATATTCTTCATTTTAATATGCTGGGATGTTCCCATGATGCTTTTATTTATTTATTTGTTTTTTGAGTGCTGGGAGATGCTTTTACTTTTTAATGGAGTTGTGACTGGGTGGCAGCATCTTGCTAAGTCCCTCTGTGCTGTGTCCTAGGGAGGCGCCACATCCACCACCTGGGGAGCCAGCTGCAGCTGAACCAGCATTGCCTTGACACTGCCTTCATCTTCTTCAAGATGGCCGTGAATAAGAGCCTGACCCGCGGCCGCAAGATGGCCCACGTGATCGCTGCTTGCCTCTACTTGGTGTGCCGCACAGAAGGCACACCACGTATCCTTTCTTGGCTGGTTCCCTCAAGTGTGACTCAGTAGTTGCAGGAAGTTGGTGTTTGTATTCAACTGATAGATGTCTCCCTGGATTGTCAGTCTCCATTGATCCAGGGCTTCCTGAATTTGAGGCCCCTTTTCCAGTTTGAGGGATCGGGAACCTGGGTACTCCCCACTCCCAGGATTCCACTGGACCCTGGAAACTGGTCCCTGATGTGTCTTCCTGCCCTTGGACTGACTTAGTCTTGTACACTGTTTTTGGTGTCCTCCTCTGGTTTGAAGATCTGGGGTACTGTTGCCAAGGTGGGTGTAGCCAGGGTGAGCCCGTGTCTCTGTGGCTTTGAGGGGCAGAGGAGGAAGGGGACTGCTTGTCGTGTCTGCTGGCCTTGCTTCCTTTCCAAACAGTGTTGCCTGGTCCTCTGTCCATGTCTCATGCAACCAGCTTGGGCTCTACATGTGTGTATGTGCATCAGGAACTCTGCTTCTTGTCCTTCTGAAGAAGCTTCCTGGCACTTCCCAGCCTCCTCAAACTTGCACTGCCTACTGTCTGTGCCCACCAGGCACAGGTCATTTGGAGTTCTTTTGCCCTGTTGCTCTGGGGCTCTTGGGCCCACCCCTCCTACTTTTGTGGAATTTCTTCTTTACAGGCTTCCTGAGAACAGGGCCTGCCGTAAGCAGTAAATAGTTGTAAATGCCTGGTGGAATGCAGATTCCAGTAGTTGCACATCTGCCCTTAGGATACACAGTGTTGCCCAGAGCCTTCTTGCTCTAGCACTCTCCATCCACAGTTGATGCCTCTCTGAGCCTTGGCCCTTGGTGTGTGACTGTTGTGTTCCCCTCTGCATGTGGTGGTCCTGTGAGAGTTAAGCCCTGGCAATTGCTCATGACTTTGCCAGGGAACATGGGACATGGGACCTGCTTCCAACTGAGCGACCCTAGATCTCAGAATCTTTTGCTTAAATGTCCCTAGAAAAGTGTGAAATTTATCATGTTAGGGGCAGTGCAAACACCTGTTCAGCCCCAGTGTTGGCTGGGAATGGAGCCAGCCACATGGCTGACCCACCACATCCCTGCTGCTGTCAGATATCCCTGTGTGCTTTTCTGTCCTTGAACCCTGCTGCAGATGTCACACTGAAGGCCTTTGCTGTGGATCAGGAGCCTTGGTAGCGTGGCAGCCCATGGACCACCCAGCTCTGCCTCCTGAGTTTACAGGAGCCCTTAGGGGGGCTCTCAGGAAAGAAGACCCTTGTCTGGCTAGCCTCAAACCTGGTGGGAGCCTGGACAGTGTGGGACATGTCCGTCGTTAGCGCCCCCCCCCCCGCCCCCCCGGCCTTCCCTCACTCTCAAGGGTCAGAGCAGAAGGAGCATGTTTGGCCACTCCAGAAATGGGAATCTCTGAGCAAGGTGATAAATTGCAACACTTCTGTGCCTGCCTGCTGCTGGTGGGAGGAGAGGTGGTGAGCACTATGGAAAACTGCTCCCAGAGTCACCAGCCACCACCTGACCCAGCTTCCCAAGCCTGTGCCTGTGGAAAATGAGGAGCTGCATCTACACTGGGCTTGTACCCTGGTGTTCACAGGAGCCCCCAGATGTCCAGAGATGTTATTGCAGCTTCATGTAAAGCATATGTAAAATACATTTGTGTGTATGCGTGTGTGTGTGTGTGTGTGTGTGTGTGTGTGTGTGTGTGGTGCTGTTTCCTACAAGCAGTTTTTTTTTTAAACTGTAGTTTGTAGAGTTTATTTTTATTTTTTAGTTTCACTTGAATTTAACAATTTGGTTTTTAAAAAGTTTTATTAGTGCATTTTTGCAGTATGTAATGGTTAAATTCATTGTGGGGTACTGGTACATGTATATAACATATCTCAATCTTTTTTGTTGTTGTTGTTGTTTTTGTTTTTTGTTTTTTGTTTTTTTGTTTTTGGTGCCAGGGATCGAACTCAGGGCCTTGAGCTTGCTAGGCAAGCATTCTAACCACTGAGCTAAATCCCCGGCCCCCTCAATTCTTTTTTAACCCTTCCCTTCCACCATCATTTTTTTCTTTTTTTTCGCCAGCATCAGACTTATTTATTTTATAAATCTTTTTTTGGTTATTTTATAAATCTTTATCAAGTTAATTATTATAAATGCAGATTAATAGCCAGACTAACAGACCAAAAACATGAAACAGTACTAAATCAAGGTATACTTTTAGATTCATTGGCCATGCCTACAGCTGTTTTTAAGACTTTGGTATTTATTTGGTTCTAGCCAAGCTGGAGCAAATTGACATGTGAACAGTGGTCTTGGGGTGGTGAGGACAGGTGGGTGGGCTCCAGTGAGGGCCCAACTCAGGAAGCTGTGCTGTAGCTGGCTGTGCAAGGAAAAGGGGCCCCCATGATACCCAGGTGGTTGCCTACAGGGCTTGCCCATGGTGCACAGGCCTCCATGTACATGCCTAATAGTGATGGAGCAGGCCCTCTGGGCTGTATCCTGCATAGTCTTGTGCATTCAGGCCAATGACAGTTCTGATGCATGGGCCATGGCAGCTTCCAGAGCCTACATTTCTGATAAGTCTCCAGGTGCCCTGTGCCATGGTTTCAGCTGAGGAAAACAGGGCAACCTCTCATTCTGCTGCCACCAGACTTTCCAGCCCATCTGACAGTGGATTTAAATTTTTTAAAGTGGTCAAGAGTAGATAGCAAAGTGGCTCGCACTCTCTTTAGGAAGTTGCCCTTTCACACCTCCAGAAGGCTGACGTGGAGAGGACTGCCTATACCTGGTATTGGCCACCTGTGGGTGTGGACTCCTGGGCCTGCTGGCCAGTGTGTCCTGCTGCTCACTGTCTCCTTTGTCTTCTGTCAGTGGGGAGGCTTAAGAAATCTTTTTTAGGTTTATTCCTAAGTATTTGATATTTTGAGCTCATGTTAATGGTATCTTTTGTGCTGGTATATAGAAGTATAATGGAATTTTGTGTGTTGATACTATATTCGGTAATCTTACAAAATTCAGGTGTTAATCTTATTTGAGCTTTGGAGTATGTTTTTAAGTACACAGTATAAGAAATGAGGGCTGGGGATTTAGCTCAGTGGTAAGAGTGCTTGCCTTGCAAACACAAGGCCCTGAGTTCGATCCCCAGTGCAAAAAAAAAAAAAAAAAAAAAAAAAAAAAAGAAATGAATTTACTTCTGGGCCAAAAAAAAAAAAAAAAAAAGAGAGAAATTGGACTTGAGAGGCAGCAAAAGTGAGGCTTTTAATCCAAACTCTTGCAAGAGTGGTATTTATACGGAGACAGGCACTCTCCAGTTGAGAAACTATGTTTTATTCCTTACTCGCAGGAGTTCCTCCTCCCATCTCCCATGGTCTGGGATCTGGGATTCATAGTTTATCCTAAGCAGTCTTATTTCATCCCACACCTGTTGCCCCACCTTCCCTTCTTATCCCCTCCTCTCTCTATATTTCTATTTGTAGTTATTTTTAGTCTTTCGGCTTCCCAGGATTTGGGAAGACTTGTTTAGCAGTTAACCTTTTACCCCAGAATCTTATCTCTGGTGTGAGTCTTTGTATATCCTGCATGTACTTGTCTACTTGTTGATTGAGCAAAGTCTGAGAATGGGGCTTACTAGAGAGGCTAATGAAATATGGACCAATTAAAAATATTTTTACCTCTTACAACAGTACAGTTGTATCTGCTGCTAATAAAGCTATTTTTAGTTCTTCCTTGTGAGTCAGTGTGGCCCTTATCTGTTTTTCTTGCCTTTTGCTGCTTGTGACTGCCAGGTGTGGTAAGGGGAGACATCCTTGGCTGATACCCAGTCTCCAGAGCAATGCTTTCTGCTCTCCACTATTTTTCTGCGGTATGATTTTTGTGGATGACTGTTTATCAGGGTAAGGATTTTTTTTTTCCGTAATTCTCCCAAAAGTTTTTATCATGAAAGGTATAGAATTTTATCACACATTTTATGGACTTACTGGTATGATCATATAGCCCCCCTCAACTTATACTTAGGTAAATTACATTGATTGCTTTTAAGGGTGAAGCCTACTTTGGACGTTGGCCTTGGTCATATTACTCTTTTTGTCATTGCTGGGTTCTATCTGCTAGTGTTTTGTGTAGCAAGTTGTGCAGTTGGCCTGTGCTTTTCTTTGTCCCATAAAGCCTTTGTCCAGGCTGTCTCACAGGCAAGCTGGTGGCAGAGGTGTCGGGAAGCACCCACTTGTGTTCTGTTCTCTGGACCATCTAGGGCTAAGCAGGACTCTTTCTTCTCTAATGTTGGCAAGGAGGACACAGTGAACCAGCTGGACCTTTAGTTTCCTATTTGAGGCTTTGGTTGTGATTGTTTTCCTTGCAAATTTAGAACTGGCCAGGGTCTGCCCTTTCTTGTTTTGGTTTTGGGAAGTTGTATTTTGCAGGGCTTCATTCACATCATGATGACAGTTGCCAGGTGTATTGTCTGAACTTAAATATTAGTATTCCCTTAATGTCCTTTTGATATCTGGAACGATTATAGAAATATCCCCTCTTATGTCTTCTGTTGGAAATTTTGCCTTTGCTTTTGTTTTTTCTTTGATTCATCTTGCTAAGGGGTTATCATTTTATTAGTTTTTTTCTTATAGGTTTATTGAGATGTAATTCACACACTATACAGTCTACCCATTAGCATGTACGGGTCAAAAGGTGCAGCCACTGCCTTTAAAAAAGCCACAGATCCACCTTCCATCTCCTGTATTTACCTGTTGTGGACACTGCATATACATAGAACTGTGCGTGTGTCATTGGTAACTCATATTGTTTGGAGAGGTCACCAGGCTGCTGACTGCAGGGTAGTGCCATTCTGGGAAGCCCCAGTGGTGTGAGGGCATTGTGTCTCCTTACTCGAAGCAACACCAAGAGTACTAGACTTTCGCTTTTGTTGTATTTCTGTATTATATGCTCAGACTTCATTGGCTTCTTCTATTATTTCTTTCCTTCTGTCATTTTCAGGTATATTAGGTTTATTATTTTTCCATCTTGAGATAGATGCTTATGTCCTTGATTTTTTTTTTTTTTTTTTTTTTTTTTTTTTTTTTTTTTTTTTTTGGTGCTTGGGGATTGAACTCATGGCCTTGCTTGCTATGCAGGCACTCTACCACTGAGCTAAATCTTGAACCCCTTTTTAATTTTCTTAGTAATAAATATTTGTCACACATATTGATCACATTCATCATAGGAAATTTATACTCATACATATCTTTTTTTTTTTTTTTTTGTTGCTGGGGATCGAACTCAGGGCGTTGCGCTTGCAAGGCAAGCACTCTAACCACCGAGCTAAATCCCCAGCCCCCCACTCATACATATCTTAATTCTTCTTTTTTTTCCTATTCCTCTCCCCTCCCTTCAATCCTTCTTCTGCTCCCCATTTACACAAGCTTTGTTTCCATTTTTTCTTTCCATTCTTTTGGTTCATTCCCTGCCCCATCCCGCCTGATTTTTCTAATGTGAACATTTGGGATGATAATTTCCTCTAGGTGGGTTTTGTTGCACTACAGTTTGAAAGCATCATCTTTTTATTACCATTTTTCAGAATACTTCCTAATTTCTATTACTGTTTCTCCTTAGATCCATAGGTATTTAGAAGTACCGTGTGTGGCTTGCTTTGAAAATAGTTGGGGATTTTGTGTAGTTCTCTTTTCATTCTCAATTTCTAGCATAGTCCTTTGTGCTTAGAGAATGCCCACTATGTTAGCCCATATCTCCAGCCCAGCAAAAGGCCTGCTTTGACTGCTGCAGGCTGGAGTGTCCTATTGAGGTTGGTGGGGTCAAGTCCATCTGTCATACCCACATCTTCCTCTCTGTCCTTTGTCTGTCGTTCGGAAAGAAGAGAGACATGCTCTCTCTCTTGACTGGGTTTGTCTGCTGTTCCTTCTATCTTACTTTTCCATTATTTTCTGAAGCTGTATTAGGTAGATACAAATTCAGAGTTGTATCCTTCCTGGGGGACTTCAATCTTTTAACATGATGAAGTATCTCTTACTAATATGTTTTCCCTGAAATTCTGCCTTGTTTGATATTAGTATGACTATACCACTTTCCATTTGTTGATGTTTGCTCAGGGGTAGAGTGCTTGCCTAGCAAGCGTAAGGAAGGCTCTAGGTTTGATCCCCAACAGCCCCCAACCCACAAAAAAAAAGAAAATTCAGATTCAGTCTTTCTTGACATATTTAGTGGGGTTTTTTTCCTCCTTTTTTGGGGGTGGGCAGTACTAAGGACTGAACCCAGTGTCTTCGTATCCATTTTTATTTTTGTGACAGAGTCTTGCTAAATTGTCGAGGCTGGACCTGAACTTGCAGTCTCCTGCCTTACCCTCCCAGAGTTCTGGGATTACAGGCATGTGCCATCACTCCTGGCTTGAGATATATTTTTTGTGATTAGCATATATTATATACTTTAGCTTAATTTTTAAAAATTGAGCCTTAAAATTTTTTTCATTGAACTTTGTCCGCCTAAATTTAGTGTGACTATTGATAGATTAACTCTTATCATCTTTTTTATACTTTGTTTGCTCCATTTTTTTCTCCTATCCCTTTCTTACTACCTTTTAATCAAGTTTTTATTATATATTTTTCTTTTAAATAACTTGTTGGTTATACATTTACTAATTATTAGTCTAGTGTTTACCCTAGAGATTATGCCTTGTGTCTTTGATTGGTTAGAGTCTACCTTAAATTAGAACCTTATTCTTTCCCAAGCAGTGCAGACTCTCTGAGGTATTATGATTATTGCTGCCACTTTAAACTGTTAGGATTCCCTTGGATCTACCCAATTTTGACCCCTTGTACGGTTCTTCATTTCTTCCTGTATTTCTGTACTTTTAGTCTGTGATCATTTGCTTTCTGTCTGAATAACTCCCCCTTTTTTTTTTTTTAACATCTCCTAGCAAAAAAAACCTTTATTTTATCTCCATTTTCAAAAAATTATTTTTGCTGGGTATAGAAGTCTGTTTCTATTCTTTATATTTTATTGTTGCCTTTCCATTTTCTTCTGCCTCCCATTGTTACTATTGAGGGGTGACCTGTAACTCTTCTCCTACTTTCTTTGAAAGTAATTGTGTCATGTCACTTTTCGGGGGGTGTGCTGGGTGGGGATTGAACTCAGGGCCTTGTGCTTGTTAGGCAAGTGCTTTACCACTGAGCTGAATCTACAGCCCTCACCACTTGTTTTTAAGAAGTATCTTTTTTTTTTTTTTTTTTTTTTTTTTTTTTTTTTTTTTTTTTTTTTTTTTTTTTTTTTTTTTTTTGGTGCTGGGGATTGAACTCAGGGCCTTAGTGCTTGCTAGGCAAGAACTGTAACCACTGACCTAAATCCCCAGCCCAAGAAGTATCTGTGTCATTGGCTTCAGGGATTTGACTCGGATGTACCTAGATGTGGTTTTCTATGCATTTGTCCAGGCTTTTATTTATAGAGCTTCTAGAATTCTGAATTTGATGTCTTTTGTTTGTTTTGTAGAAATCTTGGATAGTGTCTTTTTTCTAATGTAGTCTGCCCCATTCTCTCTTTTCCCTGTCTAAAACTTCAGTAATGTGTGTTAGACCTTTCTAATTTTCTTTTGTTGTGTCTAATCAGGTATCAAAATCATCAGTTAACTTCTAAATATCAGTGGCTATTTGTCATTAGATTATCCTTATTGGAATTCTGTTCTTTACTGAAATTCTCCATCTTGTCGCAGTTATGTATGAGTCTTTGAGAAATCCAGTAGTTGGATCTTTTACGGTTCTCTATTTTATGTCTTAGTTTTCTCTTGGTTTTGTTGTTGTTCTGGTCTTCTTGTTGTGCTTAGTAGTTTTATTTAAAATTGAATTTCTGTACATTATTATGTCTAGAGATTGTAGAGATAGTGGGTGCTTTTCCCCCAAGAGTGAGTTTAATTTTCCTTCGACAGGCAATGGCCATATTGACAGCTCTTCCTGACCCAGGGTAGCTTGTCCAGCAAAACCTGCCCAGGACTGGCAGCCCCTTCTGTGGCACTTTTCAAATGCAGACATCCACGTTCAGCCCTTCAGTCATGCAGAGCAGCCTTATAGCCTTGTGCTTCCCGGCCTTTGGCCCTGTGTTGCTCAGTAGTTGGTGCTGCCTTACAGGAATCTTGTGTCCACAGAGGTGGGCTCACTTGAAGTGGCTGTGTCTTTTGGCAGTTTGGCCCCATGTGTCAGGGATGTCCCTGAAATCCAAATTCTTTCTCACCTCTGGAGGAGACTATGTGATCATGAGGCTGTCTTTACCAGGGGAGTGGCAGATGCTCTGAGGAGAGCAGTGGTATGACACCTCTGGCTGTCCTGGCTTTCACAGTTGTTCTTGACAGAGGAGACTGCTTTTCTACCATACTGCGAGCAGATGATTAAAACTGGAAGTCACTGGTGCCAGAGCTCAGAAACAGCATTTGGCTTGCGCTGCTTGCTTCTGTCAGGGCTGTTGGTGTGATGGGTGACAAATGGGCTTGAAAGCCTGAGACTGGATTCAGTTCTGGCTCTGCCTCTGAGCTTGACCTCTTGTCTCAGCCTCAGTTGCCCTCGCAGGAAACTGGGGAAGGGACAGCTTCAGTGCCTCTCTGGCATGTTGTCAGAGAGCAGGGCCCAGGGTTGTGTAGACAGCAGGCATTAGGTTGTGTGTACATAGCAGGTGTCAGGGTTTTGTAGATCACAGGCATTAAGGCTGTGCAGGCAGTAGGCATGTTATGTAGGTGGCTGGCATCAGGATTGTGTAGCCACCTGTGTTAGTGTTGGTAGGCAGTGGGTGCTCAGAGGCCCTGTGGTGCGGTCACCATGGCTGTTGGCACAGCAAGTACAGGCCACGTTACTGAGTGCCAGGACCTTTGCCTGGTTGGTGCCCTGGGAACCCTGACCTGGATGGCAGGCTGGGCTGTGAATAACAAAGTAAGAGGGACCCAGAAGGGATATGTGGTAGACAGTGGGCAGATACCAGCTGACTGGGCTTCTTGGCAGATGGAGGTTCCACTCCTCTGTTCCCAGTCATGGGATGATGTACATACTCTGTCCGACCCATGGGTGACCTGATATCTATTTAACTTGGTTAACAGTTCAAGTCCAGTCTCCTTTTAAAAAAATAACTTGTTCTCCCATGGATTCATTACGAAAACTTTCAAGCATCTCAGAATTGAAGTAATTGTAGTTTTCTATGAATGTTGCAACCCTCACTCTGCTACGATTGCCCCGCTCTCCCTACCAGCTCTTCATCCCTCATCCTCTTATATATTCAAAGCAAGTTGCAGGCTGTTCCCCTCCCCTAGCCCTGCAGAGGCAGGTGATTAGCACACTCAAGTTCATTATTTGTTTATGACTTTTTTTCTTTGGAGGTAAAATTGGCATAGAACGAAATGCACAAGTCTTTAAAGATTATTTTTAGCCAAGCTTGGTCATGTATGACTGTAATCCCAGCACTTGGGAGGCAGAGGCAGGAGGATCACTGCAAGTTCGAGGCCAGCCTGGGCTACACAGTGAGTTCAAGGCCAGCCTGAACTGCATAGCCAGACCCTTTCTCAAAACAAAAACAACCCCACCAAAAAGATAATTTTAAAATTATTTATTATTTGCATATTTTTGTTTTTTATTTTGAAACAGACTAAGTTACCAAGTTGCCCAGGCTGGGTTTAAACTTGCAGTTTTCCTTCCTCAGCCTCCCAGAGTGATCGGATTATAGGCACATACCAGTGCACCTGGCTCCTTTTTTCTCTCCAGTACTGGTGATTGAACCCAGGGCCTTTGCACTGAGCTATATCCCAGCCTCTTTATTTTTTATTTTGAGATCGGTCTCACTAAGTTGCTAGAGTTGCCCAGGCTGGGCTTGAACTTGGGATCTTCCTGTCTCACCCTCCCTGAATGCTGGGATTACATGTGTGCACCACCATACCCAGTCACAGGTTTTCATCATAGCATTGGATGAGTTCTGACAAATGCATACATCTGTGCATTCAGTCATCCGTGGAGCAACGGAGCAGAGCCACCACTTCAGGGTGCTCCTCAGGCCCTGCCCTGCCTCGTAGGCAGCCTTTCTATTCTGTCTTTCTGCTCTAGACCAGGGTCTCAGTGTAGGGCATCCTGTAAATGGATCACATAGTCTGAGTTCGTTTCTGTAGGTTTCTATCACTTGGCATGGTTTGTCTTTGCCCATGCTGTTTTCTGTGCTGAGTACTGTCCGTGCACACCAAACAGATCATTGACCCTTCTCTTGATGGGCCTCTTCTCTGGTTTGGGCCATCATGACTGAAACTGCCAAGAGCATCTTGAGCACATCTTTCCGTGGATGTGTGTTACGTTTCTCTTGGGTAAATGCTGAGAGTGGAGTCACTGGGTCAGGGTTGGGGGGATACTTAGTTGGGTGAGAAACCTCCAGGGCGTCCCCCTGTGGTTGTGGCCTGTCACTGTGACAGCATGTGTGGCTGCGGCCTCTGTGTCCTTGTTTGCATCAGCATTTGGTGCTGCTGTGGGCTCCTTGGTGTTTGTTTCTGTGGTGACTAACATAGCTGAGTTAATTTCATATGTGTTGGCTTTCATTTCTCATTGTGAAGTTTCTGTTCAAAAGGTTAGCCCTTCGGGGGCTGGGGATTTAGCTCAGTGATTAGAGTGCTTGCCTTGTAAGCACAAGGGCCTGAGTTCGATCCCTGGCACCACCAAAAAAAAAAAAAAAGGTTAGCCCTGGTTTTTGGCCTTTTTACTATTACTATTTATTTTGAGACAACTAGCTATGTAGTTCAGGCTGGCCTTGAACTCACTATGTAGTGTAGGCTGGGATCAAACTCCTGACGATCCTTCTGCCTCAGCTTCCCGAGTGCTGGGATTACAAGTGTGAGCCACCACACCTGGCAACTATTATTATTTTTTTAAGTAAACTTTTTAAGAGAAGTTTTGGGTTTACAGAAAAATGTGCAGGAAGTAGAGTCCCCACCTGCCCTCCATCCCCTAGTTGGCTGTTGCTAGGGTCTGTGTCAGTGTAGTGTGTGACACTGTGGGACAGCCAGTGATATGACATGCTGGCATATCACAGCCCAGTCCTGGGGTACATGAGGCTCACTTTGGGGGTGCACATGCTGTGGTTTGGCTAGATGTGTGTAGTCTTTATCCTCCTAGACACTGCACAGGTGTCCTGGCCTAAACCCCTGTTCTCTACCTCATCTCTCCTCCCCCCAGGCCATGGCTGCTGCTGATCTTTTTCCTGTCTTCACAGTTGTGTCTTTTCCTTCCAGAGTATCATGCAGTTTAAGTCACACAGCATGGCCCTTTTGCCTCTGTTCATTCTTTTTGTTGTCTTGCTTCCTGCCTTCTTTTTTTTTTTTTTTTTTTTCTTCTTTTGAGACAGGGCTCCCTATGTAGTTCAGGCTGGCCTTGAACTCACTGCATAGTCTGGGCTGACCTCCAATGCTCGGCGAACCTGCCTCAGCCTCCTGAGTGCTGGGATTACAGGTGTGTGCCACCACAGCTGGCCCTTTCTTTCCTTTGACTTGCCCTTGGTTCTTATCACTAGTTTGTTGGTCCCTATCACTAGTTTGTTGGTCCCTGGTACAGTGTCACCTGTCTCTCTGTTGCTTCCTCTCTGATGACGCCAGTACCTGTGGGGTTGAGGAATGATGTCTTTTCTTTCCTCCAAGGGGTTGGCACCCAGGCTCTGCTACCTGTGACAGCTTGGCGTGTTGTGGGCTCTGTTCCTCCCTGCATGTCTGGGTCCCATGACTTCCCCTCACCTGCTCTGGGCTCTAACTCAGCACCAGGTTTTCTTACTTGAGCTGGCAGCAGACTATGAATGGTATTTTTTTAATGTGATGCCGAGGACAGAACTTGGGCCTTTCATGTGCTGAGTACAGTTACCACTGAGTGACATCCCCAGCCAGTGATGTTCATTTCAGTGAACTTCAGTGACAACAGCGGCCCTACTGGGGACCTGTTTTCTATTTGTCTTTATGCTGTCTGAGTTTGGACTCACTTGGCACATGTCTTTGATACTATTTGCTCATCTGTTGAGAGTGAGACCAGATCCTACCCCAGAGTCCCTTCAGCTGACACATACCATACCACCTCACCACACCTGGGGCCCTCTCCAGGAGTCTGTGTGGGCTGCCTCGGGACACTGCCTGGTGCCAGGCGAGCCCTCAGTGAGAGCTCCATGAGTGGAGCCTGAGTGCAGTCGCTAGCACAGTTCTGCCCTGAGGACAAAGAACCCTGGTGTTGTGGGCACCTGGTGAGCAGGCGGGTGGTGTTCTGTGGAGCCCTGTGCTTTCTCAAAGGTAAGTGTTTGGTTCCCTGGCCTGGCTCCCAGCATGTCTTGCAGCCCTTGTCCTAGTTGTGCTCACAGAGGTACCCCTCGGTGTCTGGAGGACAGAAGGTCCTGGCCAGGCATTATATCCCACCTTGGGTTCCATCAGGGCTTTTGTTTGCTGATCACTGCCAAGGTGAGAGCAGCAGATGTGGCTTGGCTCATGTGTTTGCAGATCCTCCTTAACCCTGGCTGCAGACATGCTCCTCGACCTCAGTGACCTGCTTCAGGTAGACCACTTTTCCTTCCTAGGGCTTCCCTACCCAAGGGATGGCTGGGAGGCCCCATCTAAGTGGGGAGCAGCTTGCATGGGGTGTGCCTGGGTACACTGGGGCCCCAGAGGGTCATGGTACTATGCAGAGCCCAGAGGCTAGCATTAGAAGCATTTGAGAAACCCATGGACAGGTAAAGGGGAGTCTAAAGGGGAAAAGTGGACCCCTGTAGACATTTTAAACTGTGGAAAAATCTTATACTTACCATCTGTTCATAGTCATGTTTTTTGGCTTCAGAGGAAGCATTTTCTGTTCATCTCTCATTCCCAAACAAATATGGAAAAACCCAACCAGCGACACTCATGGGTGGGAATGGGGGCACTGAGACCCTGCACTGTGTCCCCATGGGCAGCTTTGGGGGTCTGGCTGGGGGTTAACTCAAGTCCTCAGCCTGGGTTGTGGCTGGGTCCTGAGGCCCACAGCGATCACTCTGCTGAGGGCCAGGAAAGAGAAATGCCATTGAAAACGAAGGCAACTCGTGTGAAGATGTGACAGATTTCACACTGAAATGAAGTCTTCTGTCCAAATCTGATAGGCCTCCAGGGTCTTTAGAGCTCACAGGCCGGGATGCCACCCCTGGTATCTGGGCCTTGGTGTCCTCTGGTACTGTATCTACCAAGAGTGAAGAGTTCCCCTGGGTCCCATGATGCCTTGAACTTTTGTCTTCCCACCTGTCTATAAATGGCATGTCTCAGCAGTTACCCTGAAATATTTTATGGTGAATCTAAAAAAGACCCTGTTGGAATTATGATCACCCAGTGATTTCACATTCCAAATGTATTGCTCTCAGCTCATGGCTAGGTCACATGACCCCATCTCGAAGCGAGTGACTTCCCAGGAAGGATGGGGGTTAGGGCCAAGGCCACATAGCAAGATGTGGCTTGGGCAGCACTTGGAGGCAGAGTGGGATACAGCACATTTGGAATGTGAAGTCAGCTCCGGCTTCACAGCTTTGGAAACAGGAGCCAGCCAGGGGGTCTGGACAGGTGGTGGTCAGGAAGGGCTGAGGTTCCTGTACCAGCCAGGGACAGGCCAAGCTAGTGGGGCAGAGCTGAGTGTAAGGCTTTGGTGCCTACAGGAGGCTGAGCCTTGCTGGTGTGCTGGGATCTGGAAGGGCCAGCAAGTGAGGACCAGACAAAGCTGACATCTCCCTAGAGGGTTCCACGACTGGTTCCTTTGTTCCTCTGAGATCTGCATGGGGGCCCAGGAGGGACCTGACTTCCTTAGGACCTGTCTGGGTGTGGCACATGCCCTCACTCTCCTGGACCTCATCCGGGAGGTTTACCTCCTACAAACGCTGACTGCTTTGAGAGAATAGGTAAAAGATTGATTAAAAGAGACCACCCTGAGTTTAGGGTTTTTTTTGGGGGGGGTGTGTGCTGGGGATTTGATCTAAATCCCTAACCGCTGGATTTAGTTCTTGATCCACACAAATCTCAGAGGTTGTTTCCCCAGTGTTGACATCAAGTCTGCCACCCTCTAGCTGGCACTAAGTGGGTGCAGGAGCATGTGGCATTCCTGTGCAAGAAGCACTCTATATCCATGCCTAGCCCCCGTTCTTTGGGTCCTCCAGTGGGCCCACATGGAAGGCTGCTTGATCCCTGCCATATGGCAGACCCAGGGTTGCCCACCTGCCTAGGTGCACAGCACCCCACAGGGGAAAACAAGGCCCACAAGGGCAGTCCGCATGCAGAATCCAGTGCCCTCCTTGGAGAAGTGGGAGTGTGGGCCATCTCTGCCCAGGTCTGGCCACCTGCCCTCACAGAGCAGTGCTGGCCTCAGACTGTTAGTGGGACCATTTCTGATAAACACTACTGTAGAACATTAGTATCTCTGGAAGCCAGGTGCAGTGGCATGTGCCCATGGTCACCACTATCAGGAATCTGAGGTGAGGACTGCTTCAACCCAAGTTCAAGGCTAGCCTGAGCAGCACAGTAAAACCTATTTAAAAAAAAAAAAAAAAGTATCTCTGGAAAGAGTTGCATGTATTTTACACACATAACTTTTTACAACTTTGGCTTTTTATTTTGAAGTCTTGTTTAAGAGAACTGTTTACTGCAGTGCTGAGGGCTCATTATTTAACCCTGTGTCTAAGACTCAAGGTAAGGTGTCAAGGAGTTTGAAATGGGCAGGCAGAGGTCAAGAACAGCCTTCCAATGGGATCTGGCCATTTCAGCAGCAGCCATAATGACCTAAACCCTGATGGTGCCAGGAGGGCCAAGACCCAGGGGCCTGGCTGGAGTGGTTAGACTACATGCCTCTGCACTTAAGACAGACACACCATACATGTGTGCACACACCAAAGGCTTATACACGCACATCGACATCCCTGCATGCACTATGTACACACGCATACTTACATTACACATGCATGTCATACACACATCACACCTGCATAGTCACACCACATGCTTACGTATACCATCCAGTTTGGTATGCACACCCCAATGACTCCTGGACCCTGGAAAACCAGAAGCAGGAATCCCTTGAGAAAGCATACTCTGAGCCACCACTCCTTAGGATGGAGCCCTTGGGGACCTCAGAGACAGAAATTGCACCCATTGTCGGGTGAGGGGGATGACTGAAGAGTCACCTGTTGTGGCCTAGATATGGCATCTAAGCCCTGGCCTTCTGGTCAGGCTCTGTGAGCCAACATGTCTCAAGAATTCTCTCTAGCTCCTACCTCTAATACTGTGTGTCACTCCTTATACCCCCTGGTACTTTGAAGTCTGCAGGGACCCAAGTGCTACTTTCATGCCAGGACAAAGGACCTTAACGGGGGCTCACAGGTCAAGTTTGCTCAGGCAAGTTTTTCTTTTGAGAAGCCAGAGGCAAAGGGTCAGACTGTTCACACTGTGAGGCGTGGGAGTCCCAGGGAAAGGCCTGGGATGAAGGCAGCAACAGGGTCCCCTGGAGGCTCCCAGCCCTGCCTGCTGTCCAAGTTCTCTTGTCTAGATAGCTCATCCTACACCTGCCTGAGCCTTCAGAAGCATCCTCCTCACAACCTGTGACACCCTTGGTCACCACGGGGCTCCTTGGGAGGCATGGTCCACTCAGGATTAACACCAAGGTGCTGAGCTGTGCTTGGGGTTCTGCACACAAGCCAGAGCGCTCCCACCATAGACTGGCAGCCTTGAGACAGCCCTGGGGCTTAGCCCTACTTCTTCCACCCACCCACTATGGCAAGGAAGAGAGGTGGCTGATGGGAACTTATGGTGGGAGCAGTGGAGGAACACTAGACCCCTGGGCCCACAGAACCAAGGGGAGATGTGGCCAGGCAAGCAGGCCTTGCTTGGTTTTGAATCAAGCTTCTTGTGCACAGTGTGATCACTCGACACCTTTCTTTCAGGCAGAGTTTCTAAGCAAGTACATTACTGGCTAGACAGTGCAGCTCAGTGCAGGAAGTGGCCTGGAAGGCTCCCGCCTATTCCTGTGTGACTTGGAGGCCAGTGGAGACAGCCACACTGTAGGAAAGGGGTACTGCACAGGCCAGCAGAGGCTGATACTCGAGTCTTAAAGACTGAACAATAAAAACTGGCATTTTGTGAAGGGAAAAAAGGTGGTGGGGATGTAGCTTGGTAGTAGAGCACTTGCCTGGCATATGCATAAGTCCCTAAATTCTATCCCCAGCTCCACAAACAAAAGAAAAAAGAAAAACATTTCCTTAAACGCCAATGTATTTCTGGCTGGCTCTTCCCACCACAGGTGAACGTGTATGTGCTGGGGAAGACATTTCTGCTGCTAGCGCGGGAGCTCTGCATCAATGCACCAGCTATAGGTATGTTGGGCATGGGCAGTGTGCCACTGGGCCTCTGGAAACCAGCATGGCAAGATGCTGGAGAGTGGGAGGGATGGCACATCAAAGTGCAGGACTCCAAGGCAAGAAACACTTCCAAAATCTGCTGGGAGCCCATGTGGGTGCGGCTTGATTTCTGATGCAAAACCAGGGCCATTGCTGGTGCCCACCAGGTGCAGACAGGGACACAGACATAGCAGTTGGAGTCAGGAGCCTGTCTTGTTCAAAAGGGATTGAGGAACACAACTAGCCACCAGGCACCTTAAGGAAGGTAGGACTTCATAGGGATGAGAGGTGGCTTCAGGAGATGGATAGTCTTCCCAACCCTTTGAATTTTACAAGAAAACTGGTTTATGTAACCAGCCTAGAGTGCCTTCTTACTAGTGACTGTCAGCATCTGGAACTGTCCTCCTGGTAGTCAAGAGGCATCACCTGGGCTGAGGGTGGAGCAGCTGGGAGCCTGTTCCTGGGTTACTACCAGTGTGGTCATCTGTCAAGCTGAGATTTTTTTCCAGGACAAAACAGGGCAATGGAGTGCACACCAGGAAGACGGGCTGGGGCCTGAAAGTCTTTCACTCACAGTGTTTCCCAGCCCTCAAGACTGAGGTCCCCGTGATGCTTTTGGGAAGTGCACTTGGCTGCAGCCCAGAGAGAAAGCCAGCCTAGGTGCCATGCAGGGGCCTAAGCTGGGACATGATGGGCTTCCCTGGGATATGGTTTGTTTCTAACCACTCAGCACTGATCAGCACTGCAGACCTTCTTCCCATGACAGCAGTTTTGGGAGAAAGTGCCCCAGCATATGGGTCCTATAATCACTTAACTATACATGGATCTTGTTTTGTAAAACCTTTATTATGAAAATCCACTTAAATAGGTAAACTATTTTAAGTGATTTTTCAGCGATTTTTATTTGAAGGGAAGGTCTCAAGGCAAGCTTGGAACTATTTGGAATCCAAAAGGCTGGGAGGAACATCCAAATGCCCAAAGCTTGGTTGCCGCTGGGCAGGACTCTAGAGTCTGGGTTGGGCCCTAACTCTTACCTCCCCACCTAAGGTGTGCACCCCATGAACCAGTAATACCAAGCCTCAGCCTCAGGCTCTTGACTGTGTGGAAGAGGTGCCTGTTCACAGACACAAGCTGATACACTAGTGAAGCCTTTTGACAGTGCCAGTAAGGCAGTTAGCAGTGTCCCACACCTCCCCTGCACTTACTGAGTGGTTTCTGGCAGAGAAAGGGCCAGGCAGTGTGCCCTCCAGGGCCCCTCAGCCTCAGGCATAAAAGATGAGCTCTGGGATCTGCCCCCCCTGGACCCCAGTCCCGTTGGTGCTGTCTGAAGAGCACTGGAACTGGAAGGCCACTTTCCCGCACTGCACTTCTGTCATCCCCTCCTGCCCAAAATAGCTGAGCTCACTGCCGTCCAGGACAGCACTGGCTGTGTAGAAGGTATCCTGCTCAACCTGGACCGGATGCTCAAACCAGACTGGGAAGGTGTTACTGGATCCATCTGATACAAACTTGGTCAAATTCTGAGCCAGGACCATCCCCAGCCGCTTGAGTTCAATCTTCACACTGTACTCAGCCTTCCCAGAGCTGGACCCATACAGGCCCAGCCCAGCGATAAACACCCTTCTGTCTACAGCAAACTGGATGCTGTCACAGCGCCCACGGTACCGCCACTGGTTGCTGCGGTAGGCAGAAGACTGGAAGCGGTGGCACCTCTGAGGGGCGAGGCCTTTCCTCTTGGTCAGGGGGAAGTCAAGGGGGGGCTTGTTGGCAGCAGTGTACCACAGGAAAATGTTGTGGGTCTCTTCCAGTGTCAGGATGTCGGATTGGGCGGCACCGTTGGCAAACTCTTCCAGAGTCATGGTTGGAATTCGGACCAGATAGAGGGCTCGTCCCAAAACGTGCCTCTTATTGTGTGGAGTGACTGGCAAGCCCTGCCTTTTGCACTCTGCCTCGGCCCAGTTCAGGACAGCCTCGAAGACCACTGCCTCCTTGGTGTTGAGAGCCTCCCGAGTGACGATGATCTCTAGTGTCTGCCGGTCAATCTCACAGAAGCCGTCAGACCGCAGGGCCATCTCAGCCTGTGCATCAATGACCTCCCAGCAGCGTTGGGTCAGGTCAGGCTCCTCAAACAGCCGGCTCTGGGACAGCAGGACACAGGCGTTTTTCGCTTCCAGACTTGTCTCCAGAAAGTTGACGCAGGCTTTTGCGAGGGCAGGGACAATGTACTTCTTGGCAGCATACAAAGTGGCCAGCACCGTGTCGGCCTCAAGATCGATCTCGTCACTATACATATACCTGGAAGGCAAGGACTCCATCGGTAACTGCTGGGCGGCCCCTCCCGGGGCAGCGGGCTGTCGGAGGTCAGAAGACAGGAACCGGCCCCCCACACACCCTTCTAGCCCCTGGTGGGCAGAGCACTTACTTTAACAAGACCAGGAATGCGGCAGGCTCCACGTCTGGAATGTGGATTTCGGACTTGATTTCCGCAAGATCCCCGTAGAACATCGCATAGAAGACCGAGCTGCCCACAGCCAGGACGTACTGCGGGCAAGAGAGAGCCCGTGAGCAGCGGCGCGGCCACGAAGGCCCGGGTAGGGGTAGGGGTGGGGGGCTGCGTCACTACCCACCTTGTGGGCGGGCACCCGTCGGGCCGCCCCCGGTGGCCCCACGACAAAGTGGACGTCGGCCATGAGCTCGTTGTTGAACATGAGCGCGTTTCTCTCGCGCAGCGTGGGGTGGAAGGCCTGCCAATGCGGGCTCTCGGCGTTGTTGTTGTCGGGCGCGGGCGGCGCGGGTGCAGGCGGCGGCGGGGCCGGCGCGGGGCGCAGCGGGCTGCGCGGGCCTGCCTTCCTGCCCGTCGCCGCGCCCGCCGCGTTGCTGTTGGCCAGGTTGCTGGCGGCGGCTGCGGTGGCGGCGGCGGCTGCGGCGGCGGCGGGCGGGTACAGCTCCGCAGCCATCTTCCCGGGCGCGGCGGCGAGAGCCTCCGCGCAGGTCGGCGCCGCACCGCGCGCCCTCGCGCCGCGCCGGGGCCTGGGGAGCGGCTCTGCGAGCACCAGCAGAGAGGTCAGGCACTGCGCCACACGCCCATGCAGGCAAGCCAGCGGCAGCAGCATGAGGCCCACCCGCGGCTCCGGCCCCGGCCCGTAGGGGCCGCCCGCCCCCCTCCCCCCGGCGCCCGCCCCGGACGGAGCCGGACACCCGCAGCCCGGGCTGGCTACAGGGGGCGCCGTCGCCCGCCCCGCCGCGGCGCCGGCGCGTCTCGTGACGTCAAGGCGCGTTACGGCGTGTTCCCAATGCTCCGCCCCCGCAGCGGCCCTGCCGGGGCTCACAGGTCCGGCAGGTGCTGGCCAATGCCCCTTGGCCTACTCGCCGGGTTGGGAGCTCAGGACCTGGGCCTTCTGGGCAGTCGTTCCCTCCCACTGTGTCGTTGTGCTTCTTGACACGCGGAAATGAGGTGTTCGCAGCTCTTTTTTTTTTTCCTGGAACTGCGATTTGAAACACTGAGCTACATCCCTAGCCTCCCTATTATTTTTTTCTCAACTGTAGATTGTAGCAAAACATCATCAGCTTTATTATGCACACATTTCCAGAGGTTTTAGACATGTGTGAATAGGGCTCTATAGAAAGGAAAAGTCTTAAACTAATAAAACCTTCAAATTTTGCCTAACTTTTCCATAGCAATGGTTAAAATGATTCTAGGTCATTCATTCCAAGGTATATGACAGCACCTTCAAAGTGGCTGGTTGGTTTCCTCAGTAACTTTTTTCACATAATGTGTTAAATTTACAAATACTGATCTGTACAGACAGCTAATTTTTAAGAAAAAATATGTATAGTACTGCAGCGTAATGAATGTGATCTCTTCAATAAATTAATATTAGCCAATTTTTCATGTACATGATACCAATCCCTTTTTCTAACACTTCACGGGCTAAAAATTGTTACTGGAACTCTCCGTTTTATGCATATTACCTGGTGTTTAATACACAATGCAGGCTTTTTAAAGACTTCTCTTGTGTTTAAAGCTAAGACCAGTGAAACAACAGTGCAAGAGGCTGAAGAATATAATGTGACCACATAAAAGTTTGTTCCATTAAAGTGTCTATATAAGGCCGTTTTTTTGTTGCTTATTTTAAAATAGTGTTTCTAAATTGCTGAGTTTACCCAGGCTGGGTTTAACCTTTCAGTATTTTTCCCTCAGCCTCCTAGAGTGCTGGCATTAGAAATGACACCACCACTCCTGGCGTCACAGCTCAGGTTTTGTAGAAAAATCTGACACAGCTAATTTCTCTCCTTGTCAGAAGAAAGTACTCTTAGCTCCCTTGGCCATGCCTTGAGGCCTGTGCCCTCTGCACACTTGCAAGTTGCTCTCTGGGAGCCCCATAATCCCCGTGTCCACTCACCTGGCTAAGGATTTGGGAGCACCCTGTGAACCCGACAGCTTCCTTGAAAGACAGTTCATCATTAGTAACATGTCCTCTGGCCCCTTGGGAGCATGTGAGAGGCTGAGTCTTATTTCTAAGACTATTTCTAAGACTTATTTCTAAGACTGTTTTGTTAATGTGGCATGGTGGGGTTAGCTCAGTGGTAGAGTGCTTGCCTAGCATGTTTGAGGCCCTGAGTCCATCCAGTTAATGCATGGGTAATTAATTATATTTTACTGCTTTTATTTGCATTTCTTAAACAGTTAAACACAGTTTCCTGTGTTTATTGCCCATTTGTATTTTGTTCTGAATTGTTTATACTCTTTTATTGTTTTTTATTGGACTGTTGATAGTCTTTTTCTGCCTTCTTTGGACATGCTTAATCATTTAGATTGTTGCAGATACCAGAAACACCCTTTCTACCTTGCTTGAGTACTTTACATAGATCAGCCCTTAGGAGGCAGGGACCATTGTTTTCCCTAAGAAATCATGCACAGAGGGGTTGGTAGTGTGCTTGGGACCACATAGCAGAAGTGGAAAGTCGAGTGGGTCCTAGGCATCCTGCTCTGTGGCCTGGGCTTTCTGGAGTGCATGTCCAGCCTCTGTGGGCCTGTCTAATGTGGTATAATCTTGGCCAGTTTGATTCTTCTTGTTGGGACTTCATGTCAAGTGTCTTGCCTAGTGGTAGTTGATACCAACTGGCATTGCTCAGATGGTACCAGGCCCAGGAGTTGAGCATAGCTTTTTAGCACTCCACATAGTTTCTCAGCAGCTTCATGCTAATCTTGGAAGATGAGTAACACACCCCATCCTAAAACTCGAACACAAGCTCTCGGTTTTTTTCCATGGTTGTTGATCTGTTCAAGTTTCAGCCTACTCAGTTTTGATGAAAACTCTTGGAAAACATCCATTTCAGGAGGGACTTGCTATGTTTCCAACAAAGGATTATCAGTGTACAAGTCAGGAAGAAAAAGATTGATGACCCAATTTTTCAGAGAAAATGAACAAAAGATAGAAACAGACACTATCCAAATACCCAGGAAGTACATGAAAAGTATGTGCATCATTAGTTAACAAGCTGGGTACCTCTGGGCCTTGCAGGTAGCTGAACCTGAGAAGGCTGAGGCTGCTGGGTCCTGACACCTAGAACTTCTTGCTAGGGAGCATCACTTTGAGAACTGATTGCTTTGGAAAACTGGCTGTGCACACTGTAGCATAGAAAGTCCCTGCTGAGGACACATCTGCAGAAGCCACCGCAGGTGGCCACTGTGGCAGTGGTTCTGTCCCAGCTGTCTATTCTCAGAGAAAATGGTAAAGGACATAAGCAGGTTCGAAGAAATAATGCAAATGGACAGAGTGGAAACAGCCCACATGCCTATTAGCAGTAGAAAGGATGAATGAATTGTGGTGGGTGCATGCAGTGGACAAAAGAATAATTAGAACCACACACAAAACCTGTGCAGATGTTTGTGGGTGGAGTAGGGTGCTAGGAGGCACTTCTGGGATCTCCAGGGCTCTAGTGAGCACATCCATAATGTTTCCTCTTGCCAGGCCCTGAAGACCATTGTTCTCTTTGCTGTCTCTGTGAGTTTGGCAACTCTACGGACCTCATGTTCGATATTTGTCCTTTGAGATCCTGATTTCAGTTCTTGGATCTATACCTAGAAGTGAGATTTTTCATTTTTTTAGTACTGGACATGGAACCCAGAGGCACTCTGCTCTACCACCAAGCTGCATCCCCAGCCCTTTATTTTGTTTTATTTTTGAGATAGAGTCTTGCTAAGTTGCTGGCCTCACAGTAGCAACCCTTCTGCCTTAGCTTCCTTCCTGAGTAGCTAGGATTACAGGTGTGTGCCAACTGTGCCCAGCAATTTGGCTTTTTTAAATTAGTGTATGTTTTTGATACATAATAATCACATTCATCTTGGGGGACTGGTACATACACGTATCCCATCTTGATCATTTTCACACATACCCCACTCCATGCTAATGGGTATGAGGTGCTTTGATTTACATTTCTCTAAACCTTAACAATGTGGGCATCTTTCTGTATGCTTGCTAGACATTTGTAACTCTTTGGTGAAATTCCTTCCCTCCCTCCTTTTTCTTTTTCTTTTCCTTTCCTTTCCTTTTCTTTCAAGAAGGCACAGGGGCATGAACCTAGGGCCTTCACACTGAGCTACATCCCCAGCTCCTTTTAATTTTTATTTTGAGACAGAATCCCACTAACTTGCCTGGGTGGGGCTTGAACTTGCCAACCTCCTGCCTCAGCCTCTCAGAGTGCTGGGAGTATAGTTGTATCCCATCAAGCCCAAGTTGATTAAATTTCTGTTCAAGTCCTTTACTGGTTTTCTTTTTTGGGGGGTGATTAGATGCTGGAAATTGAATTCAGGCCTTGCAGTTTCTAGGCAAGTACTCTACAACTTGAGCTAAATCCCCAACTCCCTTTTCTGGTTTTCTAATCAGGTTATTTTCTTTGTTATTGAGTTCGAGTTCTTCCATGTTTTGGATTTTGACACTGATTATATGGTTTGGATATGTTTTTTCCTTTTCTTTCTGTTGACAGATTCCTTTACTGTGCAGAAACTTTTTAGTTTGAAGTAATCCTGTTTCTGTTTTAGTTGCCCTTACTGTTGGTATTATAAAGCCTTTCCCAATGATTTCTTTTAGGAATTTTATAGTTTTAAGTCATACACTTGGGTCTCTAATCTGCTTTGTGTTAATTTTTTTGCGTGGTGTAAAATGAGAGTCCATCTTGTTCTGTATGTGGATATCTAATTTTCTTTGCATTGTTGTCAATGAGACTATCCTCCCTGTATTGTGTCATCTGGCAGCTTGTTGACAGTCTGTGACAGTCAATTCAAGGGCTGCTTTCTGGGCTTTCCATTCTATACATTGGTCTGGGTTGTGTGGTCAGCACCCTCTGTTCATTGGCCATACCCGTGCAGTGCACTGAGATGGTGTATTTGCACAGATCCATGCCTCTACATCCCACGCTTTGCCCACCTGCTGGAGTTTGGCGAGAAGAACCACGAGGTATCCATGACAGCCCTGAGGCTGCTGCAGCGGATGAAGAGAGACTGGATGCACACAGGCCGGCGGCCTTCAGGCCTCTGTGGAGCAGGTACAGTGGGAGACCTGGGCCTGACCCTGGGATGGCATCCTTAGTCTCGCAATCTGACTGGGTGCACTGGCCACTATGGTGACATTTTCTGTCCTGATTTTTGTGTGTTCGTGTGTTGCTGGGGATGGAACCAGGCCTCACATGTGCTAGGCGGGCTGCATACTGCACCCCAACTCTTGCCCTTGACCTTGAGCAGCGAAACCTGTTGGTGTGGATCATATCCTGAGATAGGGCTGGCTATAGAGCTACTTCTGTGCCCCAGACTGACCCAGCCCACAGGGTTTTCAGCCCTCAAGGACTTTCACCTGCTCCTGCTGAGGTAAGGGACAGAACCTCAGAAACCAAAGGCTGGCAGGTGTGCTGACCTTGATTTCAGGCTGTCCATGCGTGGTGGATTGTTCGCTCTCTCAGCCTAGTTAAGGGTAGTTGCTCTCATGAGATGTCAAGTCCATGCTGTAGAAGGTGCCCCCTGATCCTAGCAGGGCAGTTGTTCTGGTCACATCTACGGGGACCTACAGGCTGCCCTGCTGCAGACAGCTTTGTGATTGGCTCTTGGTGCTGGACATGGTCTGGTTAACCATGGCTGGACCTCGCTCCCTACCCAGGAGGAGCCCCAGCCTGGCAGGGGCCTGGCCTCCTCCGGCACCCAGTTTCCTCTCCTGCTGGAATACCAGGTGTTAATACTCCAGGTACTCATTTCCACCAGAACTGAGTTCCGATTTGTGCTACAGATTCTGGGCCCTCTCTGTCTGCTGTGGCCTTTGTTAATACCCAACAAGTTCACACATTTGTCCTTCCCAGCCTGGGACTCAGCTCCTGTCACAACCGGTGTTTTCCATACACGTTGTGCTAAAGTTAGTGCATTTGTTTTGAGGGGTCACATGAAGTCCTCAAAGTTTCTGCTTTAATTCTCATGTTTAAAAGTGGGATGCGCTGCAGCCATGTCCCAAGTGGAGGCAGATCATACCGCTGCCCTAGAGTGCCTGTATACCTCGTATGCTTGGGGAAGGTGGACTTCATGCTCTTGGGGAAGGTGGACCCCACGCTCTTCAGGTGAGGGTGTCTGCTGCCCTGGTGCAGACACATCTTGCCCATGATTGGCACCACCTCCGGGGAAGCCATAGACTCTTGTTTCCTTAGTCACAGCCAGGGCTGGTTCTCAGGACTCTTGTTCTTTTCTAGCCCTTCTGGTTGCAGCCAGGATGCATGATTTCCGGAGAACCGTCAAAGAAGTTATCAGTGTGGTCAAAGTGTGTGAATCCACACTTCGGAAGAGGTGGGCACTACAGTTCACAGCGTGGTACCTGCAGGCGAGGGTGATCTTGGGCCCCCTCCCTCCCCACACCTGCTCACCTTCCTTACCCAGCTCTTGCTGGGTTAAATCATGTGGAGCAAGGTCTGTAGAGGTGCCTGACCTGCCTGCGCAGGCCCTTCATCCTCTGGGTGAGGTGGCCCATCTTGGACTTTGAGAGCCTAAGTGACCAATCTCCTCAGATGAGATCCACCATGCATGTGTACTCAGGGAACAGCCAGGGGTGGCCATGACTGTGTTGGCAGGTTACTTACATCCCATTGGGGTGACCATGTTGAGCATTTGTGCAGAGTTCCTCACAGACCTGTGGCTGCTGTTCTGTCCCTCTTGAGCCTCAGGCACTGGTGGCTGTGCTAGTCAAGGGCATCCCCTACAGCAGTTTCCAGAGGCTGGTAGAATTAGTTCATTTTGAATATTTGATCACTAGCTTTCATTAAAAACTTCTCCATTAAGCATTTTGAAGATTGTACAGAACATCTAAGACTCAAGCCCAAACCAGTCAGAGGGGTGCAAATTCCCTGATCCTGGGGCCTGTGTGTGTGGTAGCTCCTGTGATGGCCTGTGGATGCCCTATGCAGGCACAACCCCTTCACTCTTGTAGGCTCACGGAATTTGAAGACACCCCCACCAGCCAGCTGACCATCGACGAGTTCATGAAAATTGACCTGGAGGAGGAGTGTGACCCCCCCTCGTACACGGCTGGACAGAGGAAGCTGCGGATGAAGCAGGTAATGCCTTCTGGCACTCCATATCTTTGCTGCCTCAGCTAAGGTCCATCTGTGCCCATGTGGGCTCCCCTCTGCCTTGTGCAGAGCCCCCCAGCACTGTTCACTCCGGGGCTTGCCTCCAACCTCCCTTCCACTCCTCGGGCCCCTCCTTTCACTGGGCCTGGTTTGCTCCATAAAGCTAGAGTGCAGAGTGAGTCGACCAGTGAGGACAATTTGGAATGCCGTAGAAGTCTGAAAAAAGAGAGAATGGCCATCTCCCTGCTGAGGTAGTGCAGCCATATCTCCCTTCACCATCTTGTTGCTGGTGCTGGGTGTCACTCGCTTGTGGCCAGGGCTGCACTCCGCAGAGGTGGCAGCAACAGTATAGGGCTCACCCTGGCCTCACCCTCCTATCAGGCCCAACTTGAGCTGAAGGAGCATAGTTCCCGAGGCGGACTTACCCTACCTCCCTGGCTGGGTTGGCATGGTGAGACAAGGCCTCAGGCCTGGGGCTTTTCTCCTTGAGTGTCTGTCCCCTCTTCTCTTTCAGCTTGAACAGGTCCTGTCAAAACAACTGGAGGAAGTTGAAGGTAACTGACCAGCCTTTTCATACAGATGCTTCAGTTCTGTTAGAAAGTTTGCTTTGTACTTGCTTTCTGCTTTTGACTGATTTCTCCAGGTGAAATATCCAGTTACCAGGATGCCATTGAGATTGAACTGGAGAATAGCCGGCCAAAGGCCAAGGGGGCCTTTGCCAACCTGTCAAAAGATGGTGAGTCTTGCCTGGCCTCGTGGGCATTGCGCACTTCAGGTTGCTGACCCTTGACCCCACCCCTCCTGCCATCCTTTCCATGCCAATCCCTCTCCAGGCTGCTGGTCACTTAATGGTGGTGACATCCTGTATTGAGCATCTAGCTGCTCCTGGACACCTGTCAACACTCACATGGCCTCCAGCTCCAGCTGTGTCCCTGACCTCCCCAGGCCAGCCTCCTGTTCCAGACCTCAACTGCCCTCCCAGGTCTCCAGGATCAGGGTTCTCACTCCCAGCTGAGCCACTGCCTGCAGGAGAGACTTAGCCCTGATCTTGGGCCCCATGGATGTACAGCCTGGCCCTACAACCTTCTTCCCTCCCTGGTCCTCTTCGTTGTGCTCGAGCTGCATTCAGGCAGTGAACGCTGGCTGTGGGGCTTGGCCTATACCAGGACCTTTCAGAGGTGTTTGCGTGCTAGGCAGAGGTGTCTTCTGGGCTGTGTAGAAAGGAAGGAGCACCACTGTTGTCCTTAGCACCCTAGTGTGCACACATCGGCTCTGGGCACAGTGAGCTGTGCAGCACTTTGTCCCTGGAGTGGCTGTCTCTGCCTGAGTTTGAGGTTTGGGATACGGCTGGGGCCAGCAGTGGCCAGGGCTGTGTCCTCTCAGTGTGCTCTCATCATTGGGCCAGTATCACATGTGTACTCAGGACTGCCTTGCTGGGCTTGTAGCATCTGGAAGGCAGGCAGATGCGCCCTTAACCTGTGTTTGCAGACACTCTCGTCTGTGTTTTGTGAGAACTTTAAGATGCCCTGTCTGCCCTGCCCCACAGTGTGTCCATCACCTGCCACCCTTGTTTTCCCTACCCAGCTTCTTTGTCCTGAGAGTAGGCACTCTCCCTTGCTAGGCCCTCAGTTCCATGTTCTAGAGCCCTGTGGAGAGCCTATCGCATAAGCCTGCTGTCTTCCCTAAGGTGCCTAAGGTCCTTCTCTTGTTTCCTGTACTGCTTGTTGCTTGCAAATGATGCTGGTTTCTGTGCACCAACTTTATGCTTCTGTGTTGGGAATTCCGTTGTCCCTTTTAGTAGTTTTCATTTATGATCAGGTTTTCTGAACGAACATCCTGGATTTCTGTGTTGGGTCTGGCCCTGCAGCACCTCGCTGAACCTCAGAGGTAGCAGCAGTCATGTCCCTAGCCCAGCTCCTGGTAACCAGGATATGTGCTTTGGGTGTGACACTCCTTGCCTATCCTGTTGAGGAAATGCTCACCATGTGTTTTTATTGAGTGCTTCAGGTATCCTCAGGGTTTGTGGAGACCACAGGGCTTTCTCTGCAATGGACGAGTGCAATCCATGTAGTCTGTCACCTTGACAGTCCCCCATGCACTGGTTCCTGGGAGGCACCACTGGGCTTCCGGGTCATCTTGGATGTGCCCACCTGGGGCTCCCATCCTATGGGAGCTTATGATACTTCTGAATTTTTTGTTTTAGATATTTTTGTTTTACCGTTTTTAATTTTACATAGTTTTATTTTCTGCTTTTTTTCCCAGCTAGGTTTTATTATCCTTTCAACCAGCACTTGCATTTATTTATAAGTTCTACTGCGTTCCTGGCTGCTGTGTCAGTAGTTCCTGCTATTACCATCATCATTTTCCCCCTACTTGTGCTGCTCTCTGCAGCAGCTACCTGACCAATGTGCTCTGACCTCTTTGGGCTGCTCTTCCCTTCAGGTGCTGTTGTCTTCCTAGGAACTGTGAAATTATTTTCTAGTCTTGGGTGGCTTTTCTGCAGTATAAGGGAGACTGACAGTTCTAAGGATGCTGTCTTCTGACTTGGTCATTAGCTTCCACTTTTTTGTTTGTTTGTTTGTTTGTTTTTGTTTTTTGAAACAGGGTCTTGCAGGTAAGGCAGGCTGGCTTTGAACTCTCCCAGCAATCCTCCACCCTCAGTCTCCCAAGTGCTGGGATTACAGGCATGCACTACCTAACACCTGACATTAGCTTCCACTTTGCTGCAACATATCCAGGGTGTGCTGCTGCTGTGTTCTTCCTCAGTGTGGTTCCTGCCACATCAGTGCCCATGGACACAAGGGAGGGAGCACCCTGCTTCCTGGGTGGGCAAGCAGGCAGGCTAGGTCTATGTGGCTTTCACCATTCCTGCACATTGCTCAGGTCTACATAGGCTGCTGCCCTTCAAGCCTCTGGTGCTTGCTTTCCTTGCTTCCTCCCTTTCCTTGCTTTCCTCGGTTAGTGGTTTCATTTATGTAATTAATTTTTTCATTCCATTGTCTTTGGGACTGTACTATATCTCTTCATACCTGCCTTGACCGTGACCGAACAAAAGTGTTTCTCCTTCCCAACTCCTCCTGCTGTCAGGCTGCTCTGTCTGCTGCCAGTGTAGGGCACAGCAGAAGGCTGGTGTACAGTGGGATAACCGAGGCCATGGGCCCAGTGCCCTGGGTCAGGCAGGGCAGGCTGTGGGCAGGATTGAGGTTCTTACTTGGAGCAGTGGGAACCACACAGGGTTTGGGAATAGGGGTGGGTAGGATACTGCAGGGTGGAGGAGGTGGGCTCAGCAGGTATTGTGCTGGCATATGGAGGTCTCTTCTAGGTCCTAGGCCAGCTTATCTTGGGGGGAACTGTGTGTAGCAGCCTGGACCCCTGTGGAGCCTGACTGTGTAAGCCACCACCATCTGTGAGCATCTGCCTGCCCCACGGAGGCATCCGTGCAGACCTGTGCCCTCCTGGGACACACAGTGCTGGCCCTGAGCTCTCACCAGCACATACTTAGCAGCTAAAACAGAGAGTGAGGTGTTTTCATATGTGTCTTTCAAGTAAGTTTACCATCCAGTGATTCCTAAGGCATTTTGAGGGGTGATTGGCACACAGCAATTTAAAACGAGTCCTTTGGTTTTTGAGTTTTGGCACATGCAATATACCCATGAAGCCAGCACATCAGGCCACTCATAGACTGGTCTCTGTCTGAATCCTTGTGGCCTTTGCAGTGCGCCCCCATCTGGCCCCAGGCTACCACTGGTGCTTTCTTTGCCTAAAGTAGTTGTATTTCTAGACTTCTGTGCAAAAGCCTTATATACATAGCATGCACTCTTTTTTCCCTCTGGCTTATAATCATTTTAAGTCACTTGTCAACCATTCATGCCTTTTTATTTATGGTTTAACAGGCCTTGAATATACTAAGGTTGCTTATCCATTCATCTGTTGAAGGACATTTGCGTTACTTCCTCTTTGGGGTCATTACAAATACTCTGACCACTTGTATGCATTCTGTGGTCATTAATTTCTTTTGTCTTAGGCAAGGAGCAGAATTGTGGGGACTTGTGGAAGGTGGTACTTGAGCCTCTAAGAACTCAGCCAGTTCCCAGAGGTGTCACAGTGTTGCCTTCCTTTGTGAGCTCTGGAGGCTCCATGTCCTCCCATTGAGAATGGTGTGCAGATCCTCTGGAGCCATGCCTTAGTGGTGCACCTTAATCTTGCATGTCCTCCTCTGGGATCCGTGCTCATGTCTTCCACCTGTTTTAACTGGTGGTGTGTTTCTCCCTGGAGTTGGGGGTGCTTCGTGTGTTCCGCATCCCCCTTTCCTAGACATGCGACCCGCAGAGAAGCCTGTGGGTCCCTTCTCGTTGTCACGACTGTCACTTGGAGGGCAGACATTCCTAACTCTTTGAAAATTCATTTTATTAGTATCTTACGGTTTCTGTTTCTAGTGTCACGTCTAAGCCATCTGTGTCAAATCCCAGGTCTCAAACCCTTTTCCCTCCAGTATGTGTTCTGTTAGCCCTGTACCAGGCCTGAGTGTATTTGGGGTAGCTTCTGCATGCAGTATGAGGCATGGCTGGGTCATTCTTGCTCATAGACACCCGGTGCTACTGCTGGCAGGACCATGCTTTCTGTGCTGCATCAAAGGCTTGTTTTTTGCTGGTGTTTTTTGGTTTTGGTTATTTTTGCAGCTTGGCAAAAGTATTTCTGTCACAAAAGTGGCTGACTCTTGCCTGTTGACAGGTGGTTTGTGAATTGTGTCCCCAGGCTCGGTCGAGGATACCACATCTAGCCTCTTTGGCGAGGAGGACGCTGAGGACGAGGAGCTGGAGGCAGCCGCCAGCCACATGAACAAGGACTTTTACCGGGAGCTACTGGGTGGAGGCAGCGGCAGCTCAGACGTAGTAGAGAGTCCCGAGGAAGGCGGCCAGCCCCTGCCCCTGGAGTCCTTGCTTGGCCCCCTACCCACAGCAGCCAGCTTGGGCATCTCGGACTCCATCCGTGAATGCATCTCATCCCCAAGCCAGGACCCCAGTGAGTGCTCATGGGACAGGGATAGGAACAGGAGGTGTTTCTAGTCTATCTGGTCTTTTTTCATGGAGTGAACCAGGAGCTACCATGGTCTTCTGAGAGCGGTGTCCTGGAAGGGTGGGCTGGGGGCTACCTTGATCATCCTGTACAGCCTATGTGAGGGGCAGAGACCCAGTGCATGCCAGCTCCCCAGGGTGCCAGGCCTCCCTCCTGCGTTGCTGGAGTCTGAGTTGAAGTGGCTGCAGCAACCTGGAGGAGGTCTGTAGGCAGCAAGGACCGGTGCCACTTGCACCCTCCCTTGTTGGCCGTGGTCAAGAGGCTGGCCCAGATGGCCTGTTCCTCCCCACTGTCAAGGGCATTGCTTGTTGAGCTGGAGCACCACAGTGACAACTACCCAGCAGGGATAGTCACCCTGCCACACGGCCCTGTCCCTGCTCTTCTTTGCCCATCCCACACTTTAAAACATTACCAGGTTGGTCTTAAGGAAGGGCCAGAGCGCTTGCAACTGTAACAAGACTGGTTGATTCCTTCTCCATTCTCCTCGAGGATAGGCTCCCCTGCACTCTATCTCTGAGGTGCCCTGTGTAACATGCCACTCAGTCACAGCCCCTGAGACATTGGGCACCTGTCCTGGTATCAGGGCTGCTGAGAAAGAACTGAGCAGAGACAGCCAAGCACAGTGACCCCAAAGCAGAGAGAGGCTGTTCCAGCAGGGCCAGGATAGCAGGGAGAGCTTGGCAGCCACAGAGGGCTCTAGGCCTTAGCGTGAGAAGGCTGAGGCAGGAAGGTACCCCAGGTAGCCTGGCCAAGGGCCTTCACAAGGATATTCGAACCTCTTTTGGTGCAGGCTTTGCCCTTGGCCACAGTGGGTTCAGAAGGTGGGAAGGCTCCCTAAGGCTGAACTCTCAAACACTCTCATGTCTATCCCTCCTCTGAAGGCCTGGCTGCATCTCCCTGCTGGGCTCAGGCAGAGCTGTATCCCTGTCTTGCCCCGTAGCAGGCACGCTGGGCTTTCTCTGCAGCTGCAGCCTGCCTTCCTGCTTTCTCACTTAGCGCTCACTTTCTGTCCCTGGAGGCATGGGCACACTTGGGGTGGGAGGAAGTTGCAGGTTTCTGACAGCCCCAGGAAGGAGGCCTGGATGACACAGGCGATGTTTGTGCCCCCCGCCCACCCACAAAACTGCCCCTGAGTAACATTGATGTGGCACTTCCCTCTAGAAGACGCCTCAGGGGATGGTGAGCTGGACCTCAGTGGCATCGACGACCTAGAAATTGACAGAGTAAGCACTGCCTCTCACCTCCTCTGAAATCAGGTTCTGGGGGCAGGGGGCTCTCAGGACCCTGTGGCCAGAAAGGGCACAGGAGTGATAGGTTTCCATGTTAAGCAGAGGCCTGTCTATGTTTCTCCTTCCTTTAAGAATTTAAAGGGGTTGGGGATTCAGCTCAGTGGTAGAGCACTTGTCTAGCAAGCATAAGGCCCTGAGTTCCATCCTCAGCACCAAAAAAAAAAAAAGAATTTAAATATACAGCTAGGCCAGTGGCTCATCCAGCACTTTGGGAGGCTAAGGGAGAAAGATTGCAAGTTTGAGCCCAGCCTGGGGAATTCAGAAATTTGGTGAAACCCTGTCTCAAGATAAAATCTGAAAAAAGGGCTGGGAATGTAACTCAGTGTAAAGGCCTTGGGTTTACTCCTCAGTACCACAATGATAATAATAACAATAATTGTAATGCATGAAGAGAAAGTACATACATTGGTGCAAGATCTTAGCATACACTCAGAGTACCGAAGCTCCAAGCTGAAGCCCTTCCCTGTGCCCACACAGTACATCCTGAATGAGGCGGAAGCCCGGGTGAAGGCTGAGCTGTGGATGCGGGAGAATGCTGAGTACCTGCGGGAGCAGAGGGGTAAGTGCCCCCTGCCCGCTTGCCTGCCTGGGGCACAGGTCCTCGCTGACACTGCCCACTTTGTCTGACTTCTAGAGAAAGAAGCAAGAATAGCGAAGGAGAAGGAGCTGGGCATCTACAAGGAGCACAAGGTGGGCGCCTCCAGCATGCCCTGGGGTCCAGCTGCCCCCATGCAGGGTGGATGGGAGGGATATCTCTGTGGACACTCTCTTCCCTGTGACCCCTCCCTTCCCTGTGACCCCAGCCTGTTGGGCAGGCAGTGGGAGACTGTGTGCTCCAGACTGCACACAGTGCCCCTGGCCACCAGGTGGCCTGAATTTGGCCACATACTCTGCGTAGGCTCCATCATCAATGGATGTGCCCACCATGTTTGGATGAGGCCCCAGCTCGGGTGTGAGACCAGACTGAGTTGAGCCTCAGAATTGGACAGGGGTCCCTGGCTTTGAGCTCCTGTGGAGAATGCAACAGGCCCCATGTCTGTCCTTTTCTCTGATGACCTGAGAAAGTCTGTGCCTTCCTTGCCCTGCTGGCCATCACGGTAACTGGCTCAGCTGCTCACTCCAGAGGACCCCAAAGCATGGGGTGTGGCATTTGGGGCCGACGATACCCTCCATCCAACAGCATGTTCTGCACCCTGAGACCTGCTAGGTAACATTCTTCTTCTCTCCTCGAGGGGCAGCTGTGCTAGGGTAGTCAGTGTGCAGGAAATGAGGTAGGAAGTGGTACAACTGGGTGGTCTGAGGAGCCCTCGATGGCTCCTCCAGGTGCTGTAGCTGCCACGTGTGGGACCAGTCACGGTGCAGGTGATGGCCCACGGTGGGCCTCACAGTTATGTTTCGCTCAAGCCCAAGAAGTCTTGCAAGCGCCGCGAGCCCATCCAGGCCAGCACTGCCAGGGAAGCCATCGAGAAGATGCTGGAGCAGAAGAAGATCTCCAGCAAGATCAACTACAGTGTGCTTCGTGACCTCAACAGCAAGGGTGAAGGCAGCCCCCAGAGGGATGACGAGCAACCCACTGAAAAGGGCAGTGCCAGGAAGCTGTCACGGAGGAGAGTGGCAGCCAGCAGGAATGGAGCTGACCCTGGGACCAGTGTGGGGAAGAGGTACTGTCCCGTCCCTCCGACTGGGTGTCAGGTTCGGGGTGGAGGCTCAGGAGCTGTGCTTATTCTGCCCCACTGTGTGGTGGAGCTGACAGGCTGTCCAGGTGTGGTGTGGATTGTGTCATGATTCCCCTCACCCAGCAACATCAGGGTCTGCTGTCTCGAGGAGGCCACAGGATGCCCAGTGGGATGGCCGGCCATCAGTCCATGCCCCCTCTGGGCACCTTGCCTGCCCTGCAGGAGGGGGACGTGAGTGGAGGTGGCGAGCAGTGCCCTAGTGGCACCTCCTGGCAGGGGATGAGAGTCAGCGCTGCCCTGCACCTCAATGAGCAGCCATCAGGCGACACCGCTGGGTCGTGGATGCAGACAACTGGGTTCCATTTGGCAAGCGTCCCTCCACCCAGCCTGTTTATGGGATGCTCCTCATCCCACTCTCAGGTGGTGGTCCATTTGACTCCATCCTAGAAGGAAAGACATCTGAAGGTGCTCCTGTTCCTCTGAAGCTGGAGTTAACATCTTTCCATGCATCTGTCCCCATTGTGTTGTTCTCTTTTGCTATTGCTGGTGGAGTATTCTTCACAATACCTAACTAGTGGTCTGTGTCAGTTTCCTTACCAGTCTGGCCATCATGGGGCTTCTGGGATTGGTGTAATGCTCAGAAAGGCTTTTTCTGTGTTCACTTGTAAAGGAATCTATCATGAGTTTCCTTCTAATAGCATTATGGTTTTATTTTTCATATCCTAAGTTTCTGGTCCATCTAAGAATTTATTTTTGTATGAGGATGGGTTGAGACCACATGGCTATTCCAGTGGCTGGCCACTGACGAAACCCTGTCTCTACAAAACCCCATCTTGGTGCTGGTGCCAGGGGTCCCTGTGTACGTGTATGCCATCACCGAGCTGCTGTTTGCCCTACCATGCATGATGTGATGTTTGGTGGGCCAGGTCCTCGGGAGGACATTCTTTGTGGCTGTTCATTTTCCCTAAATGGAGAATCAGGCCTTTTCCCACTGGCACTTTGCCTTGTTTGATGGGGGTTGCCATTATGTCCCCCATCTTGAGAATACAGTTGCTCCAGGGTCTCTTGGAGTCCAAGCCCCCAAGAGTTTGCTTCTCCTGGCACAGTCTCCATGATGCCTTCAGTTGCTTCTATATGAGGGGTAGCATTCGTCCCTCTGTCCACTGTTTTCCCTGCCGTGGTTTGAGTCCTTTTCCTTAGTGGTCTGAATCCCAGGTGGCCATTCTATCATCTGCCCATCTAAGCACAAAAATTTCCTCAGTGGGCCTTCACCTCATCTATTTGCTCATGGGACTGATGTCCTGTGGTTTCTCGGCAGCCAGTTGGGACACAATGTCCCAGGGCAGCCCTTCCTTGCATGCATAGCAGACAGTGGCAGAAGTGGAGCTGGGAAGGTCCCAGGGCTGGGACCCTGCAGGATTCCCAGTTACCTGCTGTAGCATACAGTGCCAGCTTTACTTATCAGCTGCAGCCCGAGCCCTTGCAGGTCCATCCTAATACCTGGCCAGGCCTGTCTGAGCCAGGAGAGTTCTGCCCCATGTAGTGATTCTGACCAGCTGCCTGGCAGCCCAGCTACACGATCACATGTGTTTTCCCTGAGCATCCCAAGCAGCCAGGATGGTTTGTGAAGATCGGATCTCCTGAAGGGGGTGTGAAGCCTCAGCACCCATCCATCCCTACTCAGCCTGGGCAGAGATGATCTCATGTCATATGGGGCTTCTACCCTTCTCCACTGGCCCCACTGCAGGGCTGGCCTGCTGTTAGACGGGCTGCTGCGCTAGGTCATTTGGGCCATCAGGTCTGGCCTACTGGGTGGGGGGAAGGGCTTGAAGGGTTGATGGGCAGGGGACATGCAGGACTGACAACCTGGGTGGTTTTGTGGATAGGGTGGCCCCAGACACGGTTGCCCTCTCCTTAGACATGCCCTACTCATGTCATTGCCATAGAGCAGGCAAAGTTCCTCCATACTTCTCATATGCCCAGGTCCCCTCAATCCCGGGACAGCAGGGCTCTGGGTGCCCTGCCTGTCACTGCAGCCGCACAGGTCATTGAGCCCTCTGATGGCACGGGAACCTGAGCTGGGGAGTGAGGGTGCAGGAAGCTGCCCCTCTGAGGTTGGGTGCCCAGACTATTGGGACAGTGAGGATACTCCCTGCCTGGGCAGGTCAGTCTGCCCTTTGTCTGTAGCCTCTGTCTTGGGGCAGTAGAGGAATAGGTGTGGGCAGTGATGCTCAGTTCCTGCTTCTGGAAGGGGGACTCTGGCAGGCCCAGCAACCACCCTACCCTCCCACAGCCCAGCAGGGTAGTGCCCAGCCCCCAGTACCTGAAGTTGTCAGATGAGAAGAGGCCTAGGTATGGCTGTCACCCTGGGTCAGATGTGTTTGTGGGACTCCACTGTGACATTTGCTGTCAGGGCTTGAGAGGTTGACAGCTGGAGCTGGCAGTGGGTTTTGGGAATGATGGGGGTAGCTGGTGGTCCCTAGTGTGCCAGGGTGATACTGGGCAGGACCTCGTTCTCTGGGTGCCTGCAGACCACCTGTGAGGCCTGGTGGCCAGACTCCACTCAGGTGTATCACACGAGTGACCACCCCAGGAAGTTCCCTGTGCTTAGGGGCTCCATGGCATCTATAGTGTCCCCAGGGCTGATCTGGCATGTCAACAGGCAGGGATGGGCCTCAGAGTCCAGCAGCAGAGGTACCCAAGCCCTCCCCTGCTCACATAGCTATGCCCCACAGGGGAGGGCTCTGCCCTCCACCCTCTCCCCACAGGATCAGTGTCCACTTGGCTTGCCTTGGCAGCACTGTGGCCAGATTGTGGGAACAAGCCCACACTCCTGCAAGTGGGTGGCCCCCCTTTCTCTCTGAAAAGACTTGGCTGGCTCTTGTCCCCTTCGGGTATTGGTGTCAGGCCATCAGTATCAGGCTATCTCTGTGCTGGAGGCCTGGGGGACAGAAAGCAGGCCTGGTGTAGGGTGCAGCTGTGTGCTGGGGCAGAAAGGCTGGGTCTTGATATACCCCTTCTTCTCTGCCTCCCCTTCCTCCTCAGGGGCTGATAGTGTGGGGAGAACTGAGTATGTTTATTGCTTGCCTCCATGTGGGCCCTGCCCATGACCCTTAACACTATGTCCAGAAATGTGGGGCAGGACACAGTATCTAGACCCTCAGCCATGTGGCACTTGCAGGCCCATCAGGAAGGGAGCCATTGCTGTGGCTTTTGCATCTTTGTGTTACCCACACAGAGTGTGAGCCAGTGGCAGATGTTGATTAACACAAGACATACAACAGAGTGGACTTAAGAGGACACAGCCAGGCTCCTGGGGGCAACACACCCAGAAAAAACTAGGAAGGAATAAGTGGGACCCAGAATCCACCAGGTTCCTGAGGACAAGAAGGGAGAGACGTAGAGGAGGAGCCTCGAAGCACACCGGGGTGGACCAGGGACCTGGAGCCAGCTGGAGAGGCCATGGACAGTGCCTGTAGCCACTGGATGGACTTCATTTGTGCCATGCAGGACCAGGCCTGGGCCTGTGAGCCCCAGCTGGCAGGCAGTTAGCACGCAGGCTGGGCTGAGGCCACGCTGTGCTCTCTTTCAGGTTGAGGCCTCTGGTGTCTACGCAGCCAGTTAAGAAAGCTGCCATGGGAGAGGTATGTCTTCTGGCACTCAGGCAAGGCCTGGAGAAGTGCTCACCATGCATCAGCACAGGCAGTCCCTGGTGCCCAGGATAGCTGGGTCACAGAGGCAGAGCAGGGAGATGGGGGCTAGGCATGGGCCTGCTGCCAAGGGCTGAGGGTGAGGGTGAGCTGGGGCCCTTGCTGCCTGGGCCCTGCCCTGCAGGTGCTGGGGCCTGAGGCCTGGGGCTTGGATGTCTGGATGTCTGCTGGTGCAGCCTGCTGCACAGCCCCATGAGACCACTGGAGCCAGTGAACATGGAACCAGCCTGACTTCTGACCAGTTCAGATGTGGGGCAGGAGTGCGGAGGCCTGCCCATGGTCAGCCTGCAGGGGTCAGGAGAGTGGCCTGTGTGCAGCTCCTGTCCCAGGCCAACCTCCTTCCAGGCTGCATTCCCAAGCTCACCTGCCCTGGGAGCTGAGCTGGCCAGGCCGACGGCGGTACTAGTGGAGAGTGGCCCGGTGTCCTACCATCCTGATGAGGTAGCCGACGACGATGACGTGGATGAGGATGATGGGGAGCCCTGTATCAGTGCCCTGAAGATGCTGGGCAGCAATGGTAGGTGTACCCCATGTGGGTGGTGGGCAGGCACAGGAGCTGGGTGGGAGGGGTGGGGCTTCAGAAGGATGAAAGCACAGAGTATCTGCCCTTCATGAGGCCCAAGCTCAAGCCAGGACCTTCAGACTAGACTTCTCTGGAAGGAAGGGAATTTGAACTAAGTTGGCACTCTGCTGGCCGTGTTGGGTCTGCAGCCCATGAACGTGCTGGAAGAAGCTGGCCAGGGCTGAGAGGCACCCACTGTGAGCACTGCAGGCTCCAGGCTCACTGGCATATGGGGTCACCTGTGTACTCTCTTTTCACATGGGCCTCATGAGGAGCCAAGGCACCACACTGGGCTGTCACAAACACGCAGGGACCAGGAGACCACAGTGCCAGTCCCCACGATGGTGTGGCCTGGGGTGAGTCCCCAGCACGTCCATGCTCCATGATTGTGCTTTGCAGCCTACGGCTGTGACGGTGATGATGATGATGGCTACTGAGTATGACCTCGAGACCAGCAGCATCCTGACTGGACCCTGAGCACATCTCATGGGGGTTGGAGGAACCCCAGGGCATGGACACCGAGACTTGGGACCAGCCAGCACTGCCTGCTTGCCTGGAAGCCCTCGTCCCACAGCCACAAGTGGCCTCCGTGGCACTGAACCATGGGACCATGTTTAAGCAATGTAAAGAACATTTCTACCCAGCAAGGGAAGCTGGACTGACTGTGTGTCTGACAGTACGTGGCCAGGGACTGCTTGAGGCCTGCATCCCACAGTGTGGCCCAGCTCACTGTTACTAGCCCGGTGGAGAACCCTCAGAGGTAGGCACTGTAATGTTCCCATTGTGAGGAACCTGAGGCACAGGAGCACCTGGTCCAGCCTGCCAGCCCTGCATTCCAGGACCCCACTCTTGTCCCACAGCCTGAGGGCTCTATGACCCTTCTGTTGGCCTCCTGGGAAGGTGGTACAGGTCAAGGCCTTGAGCAGTGGGCACTTAAGGGCTCAATGGCCACATGAGTCTGGAGCTGATCCTCTGCCTTGAGCCTCCCTCCAAGTGGTATGAGCTCCCCACTACCTCTGCAGCCCCCTTGATGTGAGAAGTACCATGGGGGTAGCACAGGATATGGGGTTTACACCTGGTGCTGGCCCTGCCCTATGGTCTTGGAGTCTCTTGTCTGCACCAGGGTCAGGGGCAGGCAACAGGGCGTCCTGGGACCCAGGCCTCTTTACCTGTAGGGCTCTGAGTCCTGCCTCCCAGCTGTGGCCCAAGGTTGAGGAGGGCAGGGCTTCCACCCTACTAAGGGTGAGGACACTGACCTCCAGGTGGGCAGGCTGGGTGTCCTATACTGCTCTGCCTCTGGAGCCAGATGCTAGTCAGTGCAGAGACAACCTCTTGGGGCCCGTAGTCCCCAGGCTGCCTCCGGGACCCTACCTGTACCTGCAGCCAGCCTAGTCCCAGAAGTGCTGCATGGCCAAGGAAACTGATGCAGAAAGACCTGTACCTGAGCAGAAATTGGCTGAAGTATGTCTGTGATTTCATGTCTGACTCTGTGGCTGACCTCCAACGTGGCACATCTGACCCTGTGCTTCCCAGCATGCCTCAGGAACCCTGACGGGGCAGGTGGGGAGGCAAGTCTTCAGGGCCACCCTCCCACCAGAAGTCTCCATGGGAGTGAGCCCCTCAGTACTCGAGTTCCACCTGTCTAGGCTCAGGTAGGGACCAGACTGTGTCTCAGGTCAGGAGCTGGGGCTGCTCCCTTCCATTGTAGCCCACCTTGGCCCTCGGAGTGGAGAGAAAATGCTGGAAACCCCAAGGCTGCACTGGGGGGAGCAGTGTCTGGGCTTCAGGTGGCAGTTGGTGTGGCAGTTGCTATGTGAGCATGGTAGGAGAGAGGATGGATGAGGATGTGCCTCCAGCAGAGAGCTGGAGGGTGCCAGGAGGAGGTGTGTGCACGGGGCCACCAACCAAGGCCTGAATGATGAGAAGAACACCTGGACTCATGTGTGGGTCAGGGGAGACACCGTCCTGCCTGTGGGGAGCAGAGGGTGTCAGGGCCAGGCCAGAGATGACAGGGCTGTGCTGTGCTGGTGGCTCTGCTGGAGATGAAAAGGGCAGATGTGGGGTGGTCTTGGGGAAGGTTTGTGAAAGGGCAGCATGGAAAACCAGAAACAGAGGTCCTCCAAGGATTGAGCAGTGGGGCACACAGAACAGTGAGGGGCATCCTAAATTTGGCTTTCATTCACTCTGTTTGCCAGGCTGTGGGACCCCCAGGGGGAGGCGAGGTAGGAGGGAAGAAGACGCTGTCTCCTATGCCATGGGCAGCTGGGTATTGGAGATGGGTTTCCAGGACCCAAGGAGCCATGGCTGGGAAAGATGGGTTCTGACCCCATTACAGGGGAGGGGGACTGGGCTCAAGCCTCCAGTTAGGCAGAGTGTCTGTTCTGAAGGCCACCTGTGGGTGAAAGGGAGGGCAGGGACAGAGAGCTCGTCAGCACCTTGGGAAGAAGACAGGGTGATGGATAGGCTCCAGGCCTACACAGGTAAACTGAGGCTTGTTACCCCAAGGGGACAGCAGGAGGCGCTGTCATGTTAAGAAATGAGAGGGGGCAGGCCTGGAGGGGCCATGGCTGTGGGGGAGCCAAGCTTCACTACCCAGGGGCAGCCTGACCCCTGTCCCATCCTTTGCTGGCACAAGTGTGGGGCTATGGAGACACTTAGGTTTGTGTTCCCATCCCACAGGCAGTGTGGGGGTCACATCTGCATGCCCCTTCCTGAAGCCTAGGCTGGGCCTGGGCAGTGCCTCAGAGGCCTGTGGTCCTTTCTGGGAAGCCCCAGACTAGGTTGCATAGCCCAGGGCTGGTGGGGGGGGCACACAGGGGCACCCTCATGGCCCCTGCCAGGTGTGTACACCTGACTGCCCTCCTGCTGCCAGCTACCCACAGGAGGTGGGGTCCCTGCCTGGAGGAGGTGCCGCCCAAGGCTCTGGCCAGCTGACTGAGCCAAGGGAACTGGTGCTTGGTGGCTGCTACCACCCCCAGCAAGGTACCACTGACTATAGATATTGATACTCACCTCTAGAGGTGCCTGGAGCAGGTTGGAGCTGATGTGGCAGCAGGCCCAAAGCCTGACTCCAAGGTGAAAGTGGACAAGGCTGGACTGTGGGGCACTGGTCAGAGGCCCTATCCAGCCTGCCCTGCATGCTGACTCCCTGGCCCAGATGCTCTGCCCAGCTTTGTACCCACAGGTGTTGGGGCTAGGAGCTCCCCCCTGGGGAGGGAGGGGGCTCCTTTTTTGCATACAGGTGGAGTCCCCTGGATTTCTTAGCTGTGTCCTTGTCTCCCAGTGACATCCCCACCTGCCCCCAGAGAGCACGGTGCTACACGCCCCAACTCTACCCCACCACCAAGTTGCACTGTGGCGTGGTCAGAGAGTTGGGCGTGGGCGCTTGTGACTGCCTGACCTTGCTTCCTTGCCACCCCTGCCTAGGGCAGCTGTCTCCTGGCCCTTGGCTTGGCAGCAGGGATCATGCAAGGGAAAGTCTGGTCTCACCAGGGGCACTGCTGTGGGCACAGCATCCCTGCATGCTGGCGACATCTGATTGGCAGCCTTCCCTGATACTCCCCTGAGGCAAGGCAATGTCTGGGGAAAGTGGGGCAGGAGGTAAGGATATCTGGTCAGCACCCTGGGTGCTGCCTGCTCTGTGGGCAGTTAGGTCTGACCTTAGCTGCCTAGCTGCTTGGGCTGTATTTGAGGGCCACCAGATTGCAAGCAGGTAGCAGCAGGGAGGAGTAAGGGTGAATCTGTATGTCCCTCCCTGTTGGCCAAAGTGGCAGTGGGTCAGATGCTTGGTTCCAGCCAGGGTGGCCTGGAGCTTGCCAGATGAGGGAGGGGCTGCAGCCCTGCAGAGCAGGGTCTGTGGGAGGTGGTGGGCCCCAGTACCCTAATGTCTCAGCAGCCATCTCAGAGTCCTCTTGGCTCTGACCTAGTTGGGACCCCCAGCACTGGCTTGGGTCTTGGGGAGTGGCCACTGGCAGACCCCACAGCATCCTACAGAGCTCTGTCTTTCTGTGCTGGCCCTACATAGGTTCTGTGGCCACTGGGCCAATGTGCCTCTGAACCTCCTCCACCCTACCTGGCATCTGTGCCTCTATGGGGGTGGAGGCAGCAGTGGGTGCCCTGGCCAGAGAAGGATGTGGGCCAAGGTTAAGCCTATGACCCTGGGTGAGAGGGCCTCTGACAGCAAGTTGCAGGTCCAGCACAAACTGGCCATGTGTGGCAGTGGGTTGGATCTCTACTGGGTCCTTTGCAGCCCCCCTGGACTCCTCTGTGGTGCTGAGAGGGTGCCTGCTCTACATGGGTATGGGGCACGTTTATTGCTTGCCCTGGTTTAGATAAGCAGCAGTCAGTGGTGTTGACTTGTGGGCTCCTCCTGTCTCTTGGTCTCACAGATGAGGCCACAGAGGTCCCCCAGCAGGTAAGTGGCTGCCCAGGGCAGTGTCCTGGCCCAGGGCAGTGTCCTGAAGCACCCTCTCTGGGGAGGTAGGTCCCAGGGGCAGGGCTTGGCCAGAGATAGCAGGCTCACTCCTGGGCCTGCTCACCCCTTGCTCCCTTGGGCAGGCAGGCTGAAGTTTGCATATGAGCAAGTGCACACGCAAACACACGTAGCAGGCAGCCTCAGCCTCCTAGAAGGCTGATCTTACTGGGCAGGTTTCTCCTCTGGTCCTTATTCCCCTCCCCCACACACTCCCCTGGGTCAGTGAGGCCAGTGGCCCAGGTAGGCATGATGGGAGGGCCCTGCCCTTCATCCTGCTGCTCATCCATACCTGTGTCCCCGTGCGCATGTGCCCCCACTTAACTCCTGCATGTCCTCCTGTTTATTCACCAACCCCCTAGTCCATGTGTATACCTGGACTGACCCATTATAGACAGCAGGCTTCTGCCAGGCTCTTCTGCTGATCCCTCAGCCTGTTTCTGGGGACTCTTCTGTTCCTGGCTGGCCTGCTGCCCAGGGTGGAGGGTATCTAAGCTTGTCACCTCTCTCCTCCCAGCCTCCAGGAGGCATGGCAGGGTACCAGGTCCTGCCAGGAGGTGGGGACTGCTGACTGTTTCTGTTGCAGTCCACAAAGACCAGGAGCTCTGGGGTTGCAGCAGATGCTGAGCAGCTGGGAGGAGCAGGCACAGGTGCTTTGGGCCAATTGTTGGGGCACGTGTCCCCCTGCTGGCCACACTCAGCCTTGGTGGAGGGACACCCCTTGCCGGCTATCAGTAGGGAAGGACCTGAGGATGCCCACCAGGGCTTTGTCAGGATCACACCTCTGCTGAGCAGCAGAAGCCCATGACCTCAGAGCCACTACTACTGCACCCTGTTGTGGGACGTGCCCATCATGCCCCAGGCCAGCAGATGGTGTCCAGGATCAGCCTGAGGACAGATGGCTCTTCTAGCTTCAGGCTCCATGCACTACCCCTCCCCAAGAGCAGGGGCACCCACCTTATGACCAGCACCCTCCACACCCCCTTAGGTGATGCACTGCAGGGTGCCTTTGCCCCTTGGGGGACACTGAGAGGGATCTGTGGTGAGCCAGGAGGGCCTCCCAGGCTCTGCATGCTTGCTGAGCTCCTGTGCTGGGGCCCACTGTCCCTTTATCCTTCGCTACGTGCCTGGAGGGCCTGCTGGTCCCGGGGGAGGCCTGGGCTGGGCCAGCTTGGCAAGGGTGGGGCCAAGGGTTGGCTCCAAAGCTGTGGTGGTGCCTGTAGTCTGCCCAGGCCTTCAAAGGGGCTATGGGTGGCGGCAAAGGCAGGCTCTTTATGGTTTTCCTGCAAGAGAGGAACCTGGCTCAGGAAACCATTGTCCCCACACAATGGCCCTGTCTGAGACCCATGAGGGCCGGGTCCCTGGACTGGTGGACCCAACCCTGATCTCAGCTGTGACCCCACCTCATGACCCTGATGCTGGCCCTTGCTAATCCTCTTTCTACAGGACCTTTGCTTGCCACCCGCCTGGGAGGAGCCATGACAAGGTGGAGGCGCTCCCAGGGCAGCTCCAAAGGGCCTTGGTAGACAGAGTGCCTGCAACCACCCAGTCCCACTGCTCACAAGGAGGCCTGATGGGCCCAGCTGGACAGGTTCAGGCAAGAGGCCTGGTCACATCTGGTGGGCAGGAGGTAGTGCCTGCTCTGCCAGGTGATGTGGGAAGTCCTCTTTTATGGTGGCCATGGGGCCTTTGCACCACCCGAGCTGAGTAACTTTCACTTAGTTTGGAGTCAAGGTGAACAACAATGCTAGGCACCTGCCTTTGTGAAGCCTGGACTCCAACCTGGCCTGCCACCTGGCCTGCCACCTGGCCTGCCACCTGGCCCATCTCAAGGGGATGGCCACCATGGCCCCTGCCCACAGCCTCAGTCTGGTGGAGCCCAGCTGACTGCTGCAGGGATGACCCTGGGTGGGAGAGTATGGGTCAGACCTCGGTGGGTGGAGGTGGTACAGGGGTAGGGGGGGCAAGGCAGCGTGCACTATTAATGGGGTGAGGCCCAGAGAAAGGCAGTGTGCTCCAGGGTAGAGGGGTCAACCATGGGCACCTGTGCAGCCCAGGGGAGGGGCTGGTGGCTTCAGCTGGCCAAATTGTCTCCAGATTCGTAAACAACAGAAAGGTACAGCCCCATCACCATCGTGGCCATGCTCAGTGGTGTCCTCGCCAGCAAAGCTAAGGGATTACGTGGCTTAACTACACAACCTCTCGAAGCCAATGGTAAAGATGGGTGCAGCTGGAGGATTCACTCAGGTTTTCCCTGAGTGGCACATGAAACAAATATGAACTTTCACAGTTACCCTGGGGATCATGGAGATAATGTTAGTTGCCATCCCCCATGGTTCCTGAACTCTGGCCTGGCAGGACAGTGTGGATTGCCACATTCCCTGGGGCACTCTGGGGCCTTACTGCCTTCAAGCTCCCTGTCTTAAAAGCCCCTGACTAGAATGAGCCCTTGCCCTGCACACACATAGGGGGCTGGGTGTAGAGCGGAGCCTGCTGCGGCTTGCTCACTGGGGTGGGGGGGTGCACTCCTTTTAGGCAGGAGCCCCCCTGACAGCCATTCTGCCATTTGGATAGCACCCAGATAAGGGATGGCCATCCCCCAGGGTCAGGCCAAGGGGAGCCTCCTAGGCCTTCTCAGCCCTTCCCCAACTTCAGCTCCCATTCTACACATAAGCTGTCCCCACGCTTGCTGGGGTGAAGATGGGGTAGCTCTACTGATGGGCAACATAGCCTGGGTCCCTGCTGATGGTCAGTAAAGATGACGATTGGCAACCATGGTGGGGAGGCCCAGGAGAGCTTCAGCAAGTGCTGGCTAGAGGTATGCTGGTCAGCCCAGGAAGGCTTCCTGGAGGAGGAGCTGGCTAGGCAAAAATGGGGCACCCAAAGTCTCAGGCATTCAGAAGAGACTGGTCCCTGCCTACCTGGGATCTAGATGATGACAGAGGCTAAGGACTATAAAATAAGGCAGGTAGGACCCCCATAGCATGGGGGAGTGAGGGCCTCGGGGTAGGAGGGCTGGGTCACAGCAGGGTACAGCCCAGCCTGGGGAGGAGTGTGTGGCCACAGAGGCAGAGAGGTGCTTCAGCCCTGCTGGCTGGGGTTAAGGGAGGGATGAGTCCTCTGGGAGGTCACTGAGCAGGGCCCTGAAGTGGGGAAGGTGCTGGTTGGTGCAGCATGGAGGAGTGGAAGAGAGCCCAGGAGCTGGGTAAGGGTCAGGCAGCTGGCCAGGTGTAAGTGGGCTAGGGGCACAGGTAGGTGGGGTGGTCCCATGCCCGGTCCCAGTGAGTCACCCCTGGTCAGTGTCCTGGTGTCAAGGGGACCAGGCCAGCCCCACTGGCCTCAGGAAGTGGTGAGAGCTGATAAGGGGCAGAAATCGAAGACACCAAGTTTCCCAGTTGCTGTCAGGTGGTGGAGCCAGGTGGGCGTCTGCTCATACAGGTCCAGATGTCCACACCGCCCACTGGCTCACAATGCAGGGCACTTGTTGCCCATGACCAGCCTGGCCGTGCCTTTGGAAGGTGGGGTGGAAAGTGCCCAGTGGGCAGAGAAACCCAGGAGATTTCTGGCATGTGTGTCCACTTGACCAGGCCACTTAGGGGTTCAGAGGTCCCAGCGAGGCGACAGGTGCTCACAGGAAGGCAGGGGTGACAGCTCTGCACAGTGATTCCGGGCTCAAGGGCTCTGGTCCTTCTACACCCCAGCACTCCACGAAGGCTGGCCGCAACCTCCAGCCCACCTACAGGGCGCAGCATGTCATGTGCTACCCGGGGCCCTCAACACCGCGACCACACCCAGCACCATCCTGCCACCCCAGCTCCCAAGGAAACTGGCAACTAGTCAGGTGGGCTCACTCCCTGCCAGGGCCGGCCTCTCCCTGGCTGCCACCTTTCCACAGCCACGGTCACTGTGGTGGCCTCAGTGCTGGGAGCCGGACAGACAGGATAGCCCAGGCTGCTCCACGGGGCACGCCCTCCGGCACCTCCTGCCTCAGCTTCTCCAAACCGCTAAATGCTTGGCCCTCCCCCATGGCTCTAATCCTCCTCCTCAAAGACCCCCCCCCACCTCACACCCGGACTATAGCTCCAGGGGCCTGCGCAGAGCCACCAGGACGCGTGGGAAGCGGGCGCGCGCTCCAGGGCTAGCTGGAGCCACGCTGGCCGCGCCTCATCAGGGGCGGCCTCCGGGACGCCAGCGGTGCGCAGCGGAGCGCGCGCGGCGAGGGCGGGGCTGGTTCCTGCTGCTTTCCCCGAATTGGCCCGCGAGCGGCCGACCGGGCGCGCCGGCTCCTCATTGGTCACCGGTCACTGGGGGCGCTGCCGCGGGCTTGGCTTCGGTGCGGACTGGCGTGCGTGCGGGAGCGGCGCCGCGGTCAAGACTTATCAGCGCGGGCAGTTGGGGCGGTCCCCGCGCGAGCGCAGCGGCCAATTCAATGGCCATTGTCCGCCGGCCCCTTTGTTCGAGGGCGGCCGCTTCCTGTAAGCCGTGGGGGTAGGGAGCACCGGAAACGCCGGCGCGGTCCTGCCCCGGCTGGCTCGGCCGCGGATGCGGGCTGGAGAGTGTCCGGGGCCGGGACGTCCCTTCCCAGCGAGGCGACAGTGGAGCTGGGCTCGTGAGATCGGAGCTCTGCGAGTTTGGGGAGGAATAGGGGCGTCCCCGCGGGCTTATTCCCTCCAGCCTACCCCTGCCAGGGTTAGAGTTCAGCCTCCTACGCAGGAGCGGCCTGTGGGTTCAGGCTGAGAGGGAGGTGTCTTGTGCCCCCATCCCCTGCCCACCAAGGGCAGGCCACACTTGTCCCTGGCCACCCCAGCCCAGCACTCGGGCGGCCTTGGATGCTCTTTGCCCACAGCTAGGATGGGCGTGGAATGACGGGGTGGGCCGAGACATCTCACCTTGGCATCTAAGGTCACCCAGCAGCAGAGCAAGGTGTCACAGCTGGGCCCTTCCTCATTCACGGGCCCTGGTGCCTTCTACCTGGCAGGGCCCTCCCTGATGGGAGGTAGAGCGCCATGGGGCCTCACAGGACTGAGTTCCAGGAATTGGCCACCAAGGGTTTGCACATGTGGGTGAAGCTGGCAGGAGATAGTCACGCAACCCAGAAGTGATGTGTGAACGGACTGCCAGGGTAGCCACTAACCAGACAACAGTTGCTGTGTTCCCCACACTGGACTGTTGGACAGGCCATGTCATTGCTGCCACTACTGACACTGCCTGTCCCACTGTTGCTGCCTCAACCATTGCCAAGGACACCAGCAGCTGGACGGACCGGGCCTCTTCCTCCTGCCAGGCTCCCACAGCAAAGCCCATGAGAGGCCAGCCAGAGAGGGACCTGGGACAGGGGTGGCAGGTGAAGGACAGAGTGAGCCTAGGACCTCCTCCAGTTTCTCCTGCCAGCCCAGCAAGATTCAGCGCAATCTGACCCCTTCCCCATTGTCTGCCCTCTCCCTGGCTCACTGTTTCAACCTTCAGGTCCTCCCTGGGGCCAAGGGGATTGAGGCAGCCCAGTGACCTTCAACTCTCAGTTCAGCTCTGGCCACCCACCCTCCTCCCTCCCCTGCCTAAGGGGCTCCAGCCACAGCTCCCCCTTTCTTCCATCATCTGCCCTTCCTAGAGCCCCCCCAACACATACACAGAGGCCAAGATCACCAGGAGTGAGGCATCCATGTGGCTGCTGTGATGAGGCTTTGCTCAGATCCCAAGGTGCCTTCCAGGCCCCAGAGAATGCTGCCCTCCTTCCTCCTCTCCTTTCCAGGGCCCCTTACCCTGTGGTCTGGGCTCACCCTGCTCCTCTTGTCCCTTCTATGTAGGACTGTGATGACCTTGGGAAAAGAATCAGAACTGGGCTGTGTCCTAGTATACACAGTGAGGGGAGGGTGTGTCCCTGCCATCCAAGGAGATAGCTGCAGCTGGGAGGGCATGGAAGGCTATCCTTGCTGCCTAGCTGACAGCCCCCTTCTCTGTTAAGTGGGGTATAGATGTCAGGCTCTGCCCCCCCCCCCACTTCTTATGGAGCCTGTAATGCCCTCAAGGCCCATCAACTGGGACTTTCCCCATCCTTGTCCCAATTCGTGTCCCATAGTTAACTGCAGTCCCTCATGGTGATTATCATTGTCACTTCCCAGCCCCTTGTCCAGGGACACCCTGACCCCTTCCTGTGGCCCTTCCTCTCCTGCCCTTGCCAGGGCCCCGGCTGTCCAAGGAACTGTGCTGTTCTGGGAGGGGGCCCTCTTTCCCTGGAGATGCTCTGGCCACTCCTCTGCACAGCTGTTGGCGGTCGGCTGTGGGACTTCTCCTCCAGGAAGCCCCCACATCATCAGTTGGTCCAGGATGCTCAGGCAGTGGTGGGAGCCAATGCAGGGGAGACCAGGCTGGACCTTCACCCTACCTGGGCCCTGGGTGAGGCCACAGGGGTGTGGGGCTGACAGGGCTGGCTCTGTGGGAGGTCTGCATGAGTCACCCCCAGGCACAGGCACAAACGCAGGAAACTGCCATTCTGCTCAACTCTATTTTCTCCCACAGAGGGAAAGTCAGTCACACGAAGGCATTGTTCCTGGCCAGAGCCTTCCGGGTGGGCTCCTCTGTGCGCTGGCCTCACACTGAGCTGCTTCCCCTGGAGACCCAGGGGCGCCTGGAGGTGGGGAATGCAGGTCTGGTGCAGCCATTAGCCGGGGTGACAACAGCATGGCCACTGGTGGGTGCCCAGCAGGGCCCTGGTGAGGCCAGGACTGAGGACCCCTGTCTTGTCCTGGCAAGGTCATTCCTACTGGTGAGCCACAGCTGCCCTGCACCTGCCCCTACCCCCAGCAAGGCCTGCAGACCCCAGGCCTGGCCTGGGGAGACCCTACCACAGCTGGGAGCAGGGCTGCCTATGCTGGTGAAGGGCACACAACCCTTTCATGACCCACCTGCCTGGAATTAGATACCATTGCACCCCACTGGGGATGTGGTCAGAGTGTGGAGGAACTGCCACTGGCAGGTCCCAGGGGACCTGGGCACCCCTACCACGGGCACCCTGGGCCTTGGCACAGTGCAGGACAGGTGAGTGGGCAGGACAGGTGGCCCATCTCATCCCACTGCACAGGCTACTGGGGCCTGGGCATATCACCACCTTCGCTGGGGCTTGGGAGGGGAGCAGTGTATTCTGCCATCAATGCACAGGACAGGAAGGGATCCTGAGGGGGCAAAGGATAGTTGCACAGGAGGGCTGAGGTAGGACTGGTTGTTGCAGGCAGTTGCCCACCTAAGATCTAAATGTTGGGGGTGGGGGCAAAGAGCGAGCCAGCCTGATCTAGAGTCTCGAGTTCCCCCAGAGCACACCAGGAAGGCAGCAATGGAGAAGCCCAACATATTGCTCATGCCCCTCAAAGGAGGGTGGATACTTGGGATAGGGAGTCTGAGGGATCCCCAGGTCAGAGGCCCAGGTCTCCCACAGGAAGGGCTCAGGGTCAGGGAGATGGTGCAGGTGCAGCAAACACACTGCCCTCTTGGGTACACAGCAATGCATGCCTCAGTTTCCCCATCTCCCCAGGCTCTGCCTGAGGGACCCCCTAGCTTTCCTGCACACTGCTCCCCACTGCAGTTCGTGGCCAGGTCTGCCCCTCCTCGAGCTCGTGCTTGCATCTCCACATGCAGATGCTGGTGTGGTGCCGCACACCTATAATCCCTGCACTTGGGAGGCTAAAGTACAATTATGAGTTTGAGGCCAGCCTGGGCTCTTAAGGAGACCCTGTCTCAAAATCCAAAAACATGACATTGAAAGAGCAGTGCATATTATGGCAAAATTACAGCAGTACTGAGAAGTCTATGATGAAAAGCAAGGCTCCTCAGCCAGAGTTGCCACTGCAACCCGTTCTTGTATTCTTTATTACATCGTAATCCTTTTTGAGTCAACAGTTCTGTGGTATTTGGCACACTCTCATCATGAAGCTATCAAGTTGTCCACCTCTGTGATATTCCACTATCCCACAGGAAACTGTCACCATCACATAATCCCCACCTCCAGCCCCTGCCCTGGGTCCACACACTTGCCACAGATCTGACCCCTGGGGAGCTTGCTCAACTGCAGTCATTAGCTGCTGTCCTTCTGTGACAGGCTTCTTCTGCTCAGCATAGCACCCTCCACCTTCATCATCTTGTAGCATGTCATAATTCCCTTCCTTTTAAATTTGTTTTTGAGACAGGGTCTTGAGACATTGCCCAGGCCAGACTTGAACTTGCGGTCCTCCTGCCTTAGTGTCTTGAGTGCCTGATGTTACAGATGTGCACTCACAAGACATCACACTGGCAGTTTTCTTTTTCAGGCTGAGTACTATTCAGTGGATGGGCAGACCACCTTTTTTTTTTTAATCCATTCAGTGTCCATGGATGCTTCAGGCTTTTGCGGCAAGAAAGTTTTAAATTGGATGAAGTCTAGTTGGTGTCTTTTTATTTGTCTTTGCTTTTGGTGTCATATCCAAGAAATCATTGCCAAATCCAATGTCACAAAGCTTTTGTCTATGTTTTCTTCTAGGTTTTACAGCTTAGCTCTTACTCTGGGTCTTTGATGTGTTCTGAGTTAATTTTGTGTTTGGTGTCTGGCAAGGTCCAACTTTACACTTGTGTGTAGATATTCAGTGTTCCCCAAGATGCCTCAGTCAGTCATTACAAATAGGCCCATGCCTTCACCCCCACAGAAATCAACCACATCTGGACCTTGTGGAGTGAGGAGTCCACGGGTGGTTGTGCCACAGACCCAGCCTTCGGGACTCTGGTAGCACTGGGAAGGCCCTGGGGGTGGCTGAGGATGCTGCTCCAGGCACATGAAGCATGGGGGCTGGGCCTCTCAGCCAGAACTGCAGGGCAGCCCCCAAAGCCCTAGACACTGACTTCCTATCTTCTTAGGGTTCTCTTACTGGCTGCTCCCTTAGCATCACTCCAGACCCAGCCTGCTGTCTCCCCCCTGGAAAGCGGAGCCCTGGAGGAACCCAGCATCCATCTCTGCTGTCTGGGCTGCTGACACTGCCCAAGAGCATCCTCTATCTTGGGGCCACGAGAGGCCCTGTTCACCAGAGCGTGCAGACACCCTCCCTTCAGCCCTTGTCCTACCCCTTACAGAGAAAGGAAGTTCTTCCGTGTCCCCAGACCCTCAGGACACTGGACCTGTCCTGGCTGTGGTGCCGCCTGCTGCTGTGTGCTCACTGGGCATCCTTGTCCTTAGCCTTGCAGCAAATGGGTCTGGGACCTCATGTGGAGAAGGGGACTGTGGGATGTGACTGAAGACCCTGAGATTGGAGACAACCCAGGGATCTCAGGGGTCCTAAGTGTAGCCCAGGCATCCTGAGGAGACAGGAAGGCAGGGGAGAAACCCAGGGGACAGAGCCATTGGAGAGCAGACACAGTCACTGCTTTGAAGAAAGGGAGGGGACACAACAGGAGTGTGGCACCCTAGAACCTGAGAAGGTGAGGGTGGCCCCTCCCTGAGCGCCAGAGAGGACCTGAGCCTGGCCAGCACCATGACCTGGGCCTGGGGGGCTGTGTTGGAGTCCTGCCCTTCAGGAGGGTGAGGCTTTAAGCCAGGTTCTGTGGACATTTGTCTTGCAGCTGGCAGCCGCAGGGGACTGATAGGAGGTCCTCTGTCCCCACCATGTGCTGTCTTGGTCCCTGAACTCAACAGGGTCTCTGAAGCACTCCCCTCCTCCAGGCAAAGCCAGAGGTGGCTTTTCAGAGTCCTCTCTTGGCTTGGGCCACCAAGCCCCATGGGGTCCCCCTACCCCATCACACCTGTCCTTAGCCTTGCAGAGAATGGGTCTGGGACCGCCTTGCAGCGTGGGGGACCAAGGCACCCATGTACAAGCCACCATTCTGGATGGTGGCCAGAGACCCTCAGATGGGTCTCCTACTCCCTGTCAGGCCCCAGTGCCCCCTCAAGCCACAAGGAAGCTGCCTGGGCTTGTCCTAGTGGAACAAGCTTCTTCCCCCAACAGGAGGAAGACAGGTGCAGTGGAGCGTTGGCTTCTTCCAGATGCTGTTTTGGGGGCTTCTTGATGGTAGACTCAGGTGGGCAGAAGAGCAGGTGGCTGGAGCAGGGATCCCCTAGCAGCCTGTGAGCCCAGGTGTCCTACCCCCATGTCTGCCTGAACTGCTACTGTTGTTGAAAGCTGTGACTTGTCCTCATTCTCCACACTGCCACAGGCAGGAAGGAAGGGCCCATATGGTGGCCCAAGGCACAGGAGAAAAAGGTTTACCTACCTGTTGTGTGGGAAGTTTCTCTGGCCACTGCGTGGCTAGGCCAAAGCTGGAAAGCACAGTTGCCTAGTTACTGGGAATGACAGCTAGTTTCAGATGAAGTGGCTGTATAAATCATGTGTCCCAACTTGAGATATCCCCTGCCTTGAAGCTGCAGTAGCTCAGGACTTAGTTTTTAGGGTTTTTTTTTAAACTAATTTTATTGGTACTCTCTTGATATACATAATGATCACGTTCATCCTAGGGAATTTGTAGCTGTATGTATCTTCAGTCTTCTTTTTTCTCCATTTTCCTCCCCTCTCTTTTACCCTTCTTTCTTTCCTTATTTATGAAAGCCTTGTTTCCAATTTTTTCCTTCTATTCTTCTTTTTTCCATTTCCCTTCCTTCCCTCCCTGCCCCCTTGTTTTCCTTCCCATTTGAAGATTTTCTTCCTACTTCCCAATATCTATCATCCATTTTGGCCCTTATTTACAATTTCCGTTTCTCACACAAGAGAAACAGTGTGATATTTAAACATGTGAGTCCCGTGTCCAGTTTATTTTAAAGTATGGTCTACATGTGCATCCATTTACCAAAAAATGTCTCAAGTTTATCCTTGTTTGTGACAGAGTAGTACTCCATTGTATACAAAAACCACATTGTCTTTATCCATTCATCTGTTAATGGGGATCTGGCCTGTTTCTAAGATTTAGCTATTGCAAATTGTGCTGCTATAAAAATGGGTGTGGATATACCTCTGTGGTATGATGCTTTTAACTCTTTTGGGAAGATACCAAGTAGGAGAATAGCTAGGTCGAAAGGAACCTCTAGTTTTAGTTTTTTGAGGAATCTCCACACTGATTTCCACAGTGGTTGGACCAGTCCACACTCCCACCAACAGTGGGGAAGGGTTCTTTTTTTCCACAGCCCTGCCAGCATTTGTTATTGGTTGATTTCTTATTTATTTTTAAATTTATTTTTATTGGTTGATTTCTTGATGATAGCCATTTTTCTGGAGATGGAATCTGTGTTGTTTTAATTTGCATTTCTCAAATGACCAGTGATGTTGAATATTTTTTCACATATTTGCTGTTCATACTTCGTCTGAGACGTGTCTATTCATTTCAGATGCCCATTTTTTGGATTGCGTCTTTAAATTTGGGAGGGGTCTGATTTTTTTGAGTTCTTTATTTATTCTAGCTTTCAGTCCTTTGAGGAGTAGCTGGTAAAACTTTTTCTGTGGGTTGTCTCTTGACTCTCTTGGTAGTTTCTTTTGCCGTGCAAAAGCTTTTTTGGGGGGGCGGGTGCTGGGGATTGAACTGAGGGCCTTGTCCAAAAGCTTTTTAATATAAGATACCAGTTGTTGATTCTTTGTAATATTTCCTGTGTGATTTGATTGCGGTTTTGTTCATAAAATCTTTGCCTACACCTATGTCTTCAAGAGTTTTACTGATTTTATCTTCCAGCGGATTCTTTTTTAATATTTAGATCTTTGATCCATTTTGATTTTAGTTTAGTACATGTGAGAGAGATGAGTCTAAGTTTAGTCTTTAGCATATGGAAAGCCAGTATGTCCAGCACCATTTATCAAAGAGGCTATTCTTTCTTCCAGTGAAGGTGTTTGGCTTCATTTGTCAAATATAAGGTGGCTGAGTATGTTTGGAGTTGTTTCTGCATCTTCTATTCTGTTCCATTGATCCATGGGTCTATTTTTTTGCCAGTACCATGCTGGGTTTTTAATTTTTTTTTTGTTTTTTTCTTTTAATCATGCTGTTTTTATCATGGTAGCTTTGTACTATAATTTCAAGTTGGGGATTGCAATGCCCCCTGCCTTGTCTTTGTTGCCCAGAATTGCTTTTGCTATTCTAGGTCTCTTTTGGTTCCAAATGAATTTTAGTATTGTTTTCTCTAGTTCTGCAAGGTATGCTATTGGTATTTTGATCGAGATTGCATTAAATCTGTATAATAGTTTAGGAAGTATAGCCGTTTTCACTATATTGGTTCTGCCTATCCAGAGGATTTAGTTTCTGACCTGTGGGACCTACTGTGTGACATCTGGGGCTGGGTCATAAGAAGTCTGGTTGTACTGCTTGGCTGGGGGATGTGGGCTGGCAGGCAGAACCCAAGAGCCCCGACATGGCCCAAGCCAGCTGTGGGGAAACAATGAGCAGCAAGGAAGCCAGCCCTGCTGTTCCAGCGCCCACTGTGGGGCGGACAGGGCACAGAGCCATCCTGAGTGCCCACCGAGGTTAGCCCAGCCGCCACTGTCAAAACACGGATATCCAGTGGGGAAACCCGGCTGAGCTGGCCACCGGCAGACGAGAAGGATGCTCACCACACCACGGCCTTCGGCTCTTCAACCTCTGGGGGGCACTGAGTTACATGGCAGGTGTCACTGGAGGTCACATGCCGGCCCCCCAAGCCGCCCCTGGCCACAGGCAGAGTAGCAGCTGTGGCGGACCCAGCCCTACGCGGGAAGTGACTGTCTGGGATGGACTGCCTGCGACTGCTCCTACGCGGGGCGGCGGACTCCTCCCCACCTGGAGGACCGAGGGCGGCAGGGCGCTGCCAACTGGCTAGGAAAGACGCCGCACTACACTGTGCGCCCTGACACCCGGGCCGGCCCGGTCTCCTCCCGGAGGCTGCTTGCCCGGCGAGACCTGCGATGGGGGCGTAGGGCCGGGTAGGAGTCCCTCCCACTCCTGCCCCTCAGGCCCAGCCCCGGCTCACAATCCCGCGCGCGACTCGCCGGGGCCCCGCAACGGGTACCCAGCCCCACCTGCGCTCCGCCCAGCGAGCACTGCGCTTGCCCAGGCCGCGGTCACGCATGCGCAGCCAGCTCCGCTCGGCCCGCCTCGCGCCGCCATGGAGCGCATCGAGGCCGCGGCTGTGGGCCCCTGCGCCGGTTCTGTCTACCTGCGGCCTCTCCGGCTGCACTACCGCCAGGTGAGCGCCCAGCTGCCGCGCCGCCTCGCGCCAGGCTGCCTTGCGACGCCGCGGGGCCCTGCCCCGCGCGGCCCCGCCCCGCGTTTCGCCTCGCCCTAGAGGCCCCGCCCCAGCCTGCTCCCCAGGGCCCGCGCTCCGGTCCTAAGCCCAGCTTCGTATCCTGACTGTGGCCTCCCAGACTCGTGGTCCCGGGCTGGGGCGCTGGCCCGGGGAGAGAGATTGGAGGAGGCTACTCGTCGTGAGGGAGCTTCGCTGGTCTCGTCCTTCTGGCCCACCCCATTCCTCTTGTGCGTTTGGACTCATTGGTTGCTCTGGGAATCAGTGAAGGCTTTCCAGAGATGGTGGTCTTCCTGCTAAGACTTGGAGGAGGAGATAGTTGGGTAGAGGAGGGGTAAGGCAGAAAAGGGAGCTTCTCAGGGTGGGCTTTCTCCGGAGGGGTGCTTACGGGGACATATTGTCACTGCCCAGTGTGGGCCTCCCACCTCCCAGGGCTGCTGCGGGACAGTGGCTGATGTACTCGGCACTGGGCACAGCAGGCTCAGGGTGCCTACTGCCCTTGTCCAGCCCTGGGCACCCTCCCCCACACCTGTCTTTGTCCTGGCCGCGTGTCTCATGCCTACTTATGGCCTGCAGCTCCTTCCTCCCTGCCACTCACAGCCTCCCGGGAAACCCCTGTGGTCCAGGCACTGGTGCCCCTCTCTGCCCTGGCAGGAGCCCTTCCCTGCCCATCACCTCCAGGCCCCCAGTAGAGAAGCCTCTATGCCTGCCTTCCCTGCTGCTGTGGTACCACTGCTTGCATCGGAGGATGGGATGCTGAGGGCCATGTGAGCCTGGAGGAGAGGAGGGGACCAGCTGGGGGACAGAGGGTGGGGATGAGGGTCGCTGCTATTTTCCCTTTTGGTAGGCCAGGGCCAAAAAGATGATGGCATAGGATGGCTGACTGTGGCTACCCTGCCCACTTACTGGTGGGCAAGTGGGCAGGTGAGCCAGGAAGGGACCCCTCAGACTGGGGGTGCTGCTCCCTCTGCCTCCTAGATGGCTTTGCAGCCATGGCAGGTGGCCTGCTGGCACATTTCTGCAGGGAGTGCTGATGACCAGAGCTGTGCTGAGTGGGACAGGTGCTGGGCTGGACGGGGTTTGCCACTGGGTCGGGGGGGCACAGCTGCACCCCTTGGCTACTTGTCGTACCTGGCCTGGGGAAGCCGGGTCATGGGCATGTGGGGCAAATGCAGGGGACCCCTGTAGCCCTGAGCAGCACAGGGCAGGTGCACCCTGGCCTGTCCCTCCCTCCCAGGGCCTCTATGGCCCTTTCTGGACCTCTCCCTGAACCTCTGGCAAGGTTTTGATCTTGATCTGAGAGGGTCCCTGAGACATACCTGGGCAACTGAGCTGGGGCAGGCCCAGCAGGCTCACTAGGGTTCTAGGGCCTCCCCTGGAGTGGCCCAGTGGGTGGTGGCCCCCCTGGGTGGCAGATGGCAGGCAGGCCCAGGCTTGCCTGTTAGGGTGGTGCTGCAACGGCCTCTTGGGCTCCTGGAACTGGCAAGCCATTGCCCCCCACCTTGAAAACCAGGATGCCTGTGCCTCAGGCCTACCTTCCCTGGGCCTTGCCCACCAGGTTCCTGCCTGGAGCCCCTTCCCCACTCAGCACTGCCTCCAGGAAGTCTTCAGGAGCTGTTCCTGAGTGGCAGGTGGGCCATGCTGACTGAGAATGGGCACCATGGCAGGGTCCAGGTCCAGCATCATCTGCTGAGACTCCCGGGAGGAGTGGCCACCACCTCCTCCAGCCCAGATAGAACCTATCCTGTTCAGTGGCATTCAGCTGGCAGGATGCTGGCTCCTCACACCTAGAGCCCCATTGCTGTTAGCATAGCTCCTTCATTGACCCAGCTCTGCCCTAGCTCCTCACGTCACTGAGTGCTGTTAGACACTGGGAATGTGACCATCGGAAGTGCAGGGACAGCCCCAGCCAGGACGGTGGATTGGCAAACCCTACAGTCCCCCTGGCTGCCTGTGTCCCTCTTCCAGGGGCCCATGGGTGCTTTAGCAGTGACTGCCTGAGCTCAGCCTTGCCCATTTGGGATCCTCCCTCGTTTGCCTGTGAAGCTGTCACTATGCCACTGCTCCCCATGCTTACCATGGTCCTTCTCATACTTGGTGACAGTGTGCATTTCTGCGTGCAGCCCCTAGTGCTCATGGGCCCTTCTCTGCCTCCCCCTTGGGTGTACTTGACCTGCATGCCTAGCCTCCGACCTGCCGAGGCCCTGGTTCCAGCTCCTGATGGGTGCTCCTGATGGGCAGCAGATCTGTCTGGGCTCTGCTGTGCTAACAGTGCTGGGCCTTGCTGACTGCTGCTCTGCCTATTTCAGAATGGTGCCCAGAAGTCCTGGGACTTCATGAAGACACATGACAGGTGAGGGCCTGGCCTGGCTGCTGGGGCCTGGATTGTGGGGCCCCATCCTTGTCCTGTTTCTATTCCTTCACAGTCTCTACTGTCCCCCTTTCCAGCTTAGCTTCTTATTTTCCTTTCCCAAGAGGTCAGCCTGAGGCCTCCAGCTACCCCCCACCATGGGGCTTGAGGAGCCAGCCTGGGGCACTTGCCCCTGGTGTCAGGGTGTGGCTGGGGGCAGCTGGCCATGAGGGGCGAGCACCTGTCAGTTACCCAGCCTCTGCTGCCCACCACCCACCCCCACCCTCTGGAACCCAGTAGGCCTAGGGCCCAGCCTGGCTTTGTTCCTGGCCAGCTCTGGCCCTGCCTGGCCCCATCCTCCCTGTCTGAGCAAGGTCATGACCTTCCTGGTTGGGGTGGGGGGATGAGCTGGGAATAGGGCCCCTGCTGAGCCCCCACCCCACAGTGTGGCCATCCTCCTGTTCAACTCTTCGCGGAGGAGTCTGGTGTTGGTGAGGCAGTTTCGGCCAGGTGAGGCCTGTGGGTGGGGTGTGGGGGTGCCAAGGGTCTGAATGTAGATGTGGGGAGGGGCCCCATGGGAAACAGGCCTGGCAAGGTGTGTGGCAGGTCACTGGGAGGTGACTGCCACATGGCCATGTTCCCCATCCAGCTGTGTATGTGGGCGAGGTGGAGCGCTGCTTCCCAGGGTCCCTGGCAGCTGTGGCCCATGATGGTCCTCCCAAGCTGCTGCCAGCCCTGCCTGGCTCTGCGGGGGTGACGGTGGAGCTGTGTGCTGGCCTTGTGGACCAGCCTGGGCTCTCGCTGGAGCAGGTAGCCTGCAAAGAGGCTTGGGAGGAGTGTGGCTACTGCCTGGCCCCCTCTGACCTGCGGCAGGTGGCTACATACAGGTGAGCAGGGACCCAGGGTGGGATAGGGACCCAGGGTGGGATAGGGGGTGGGGGGTGGGAGCAAGTGCCTTGTCCCTGGAGGCACAAGCAGGATGCCCTGCTCTTTGTCTTTCAACATGGCTTGGGGAGGGCAAGCCTGAGCTGCCTCACATAGCAGGCTAGGCTGGAACCCAGGTCCTGGGTTCCTCCTGGGCACACTTGCCCGTGGCCCCACTCTGCGGCCTGGGGTGTGGGGCCTGGCTTGGTAGCAGCTGCTGCTGACAGATGCCTCCACTTCCTGTGGGATTAAGCACCGGGTACTGGGGGTGGGGTGAGTCACAGCACTGTCCTCAGGAAAGGCACGGGGACAGCCCAGCCTGGCCCCTTCCCCCACCAAGGCCCAGGTGACCCCACTTGTCCTTCACGGGGCCCACCCACTGGGTTCACCCTCTCAGAACATGATGCTGGGGTGAAGCCATGCCCTTCCCTGTGGACACTGCAGTGGGTCTTCAAAACCAGCTGAAGTCTTCCAGGACCTCCCCTAACCAAGCTGAGCACCTGGCTGTGCAACCTTTCCAAGGCCAGGGCCACTCCCACCCTTTTTGGACCTGGGACTCTCTTGTCTCACCCTCCCAGGGATCCTTAGTGGGGTTCACTGGTGGGGCTCCCCTGGAAGGCCAGCCAGGCCTCAAGGGCTGGCTGTGTAGAGGGCAATGACTGGTCTGGGTTATCTGCAGACTTCCTGATCACCCAGGTGAAGTCCTGAACTAGGGGTTTGGCTAGTGGGAGGGGCAGGCAGGCGGTCCTGGAGGAGCTGTCTGGGCCCCTGGACAGGTAGCCCTTGCTGCACGTTTCCTGAGCAGGGGCTTTGGGTCAAGGGGGCTGTGGGCAGGGAGCACCTACTATGTGTAGATGTGCTGGGCAGAGGTTGGGATGGCTGTACCTATGGTCTCAGGCGGGACGAGTAGCAGAGCCCACATGCCCATAGCATCCCAGGGCTCCCTGTCCATGGGACTGGAGGGCACATGGAAGGCACGAGAGGGGGGCAAGGAGGCAGCTGGGGTGTCCATCCACCACATCTGCTCCCCCTGTCAGGCGTATCTCTGAGGGCTCCCACCCTGCACCCCTCGGGCCAGGTCCCCTCTGCTCCTGCCACCCAGTGCTTATACAGTCATCTTTTGTGCCCCTGTCCATTGCCAGTCTGGGCCACTCCCCACCAAGGAAGGGTCCTTTTCTTACCCTCTGCAGCTGGGGCCAGTGGGCCAGTCCTAGGGCTCGGCTGCCACTTCAAGCCATGCTGCCATGCAGCAAGCCTGTCCCATGGACCAAACCCCTGGGCATACACAGTCCTGAGGTGCCTTGCTTCCCACAGCAGGTACCCAGGTGCGGGATCCACTGGGCAGGAGGCAGGTGGGGCAGGGCTGCATAAGAAGCCACCTGCAGAGCAGCCTGCTGTGGGCAGGGGCTCAGGCAGTACCTGCTGTGCACTCCCGTTTCTGTGGATCTGGAGTCTATATGCAGCAGGCTCAGTGTTCTTCTCAGGGTCTTGCCAGGGTGTGGTCAGGGCCATCAGGAAATAGGAGGCCCATCTGCCTGGGGTCTTCTTAGCTCATGCAGTGGCCATGGAACTCTGCTCTTATGCTCATGGGACAGAGGCCCCGTTTCCTCACTGGCTGTTGGTCGGGGACCACTTGCAGCTCTTAGCCTGCCTGAAGCCCCTGCCTGGTGTCCTCTCATGCCATGTCAGGTGCTTCATCCTCAGGCCAGCAGTACAGTGTCTCTGACTCCCTCCATCTCTGACTTTGAAACCCTCATTTGAGTGCTTGCTAGATTAGGCTAGGCCCACCTCAAGTCAAAGTGAAATCAAGCAGCCACGCAGGGCCCTGAATCCCATCTGCAAAACCCTTCTGCCTCTGCATATAACAGCTAGTCACAGAAGACATGCACAGCGTGGCCCAGGTCCCCATTACTCAGGGTGGGTCACACGGGGAGTGGCAGGACCACCATGTGGCTCAGTGGGCCCCATCCCGATCTGCAGGTCTGGAGTGGGACTGACGGGCTCCAGCCAGACCATGTTCTACGCAGAGGTGACAGAAGCCCAGCGAGGCAGGCCAGGCGGGGGCCTGTTGGAGGAAGGCGAACTCATCGAGGTTGTGCATCTGCCCCTGGACGGCGCCCAGGCCTTCGCAGATGACCCCAACATCCCCAAGACCCTCGGCGTCATCTTTGGCGTCTCGTGGTTCCTCAGCCAGGTGGCCCCCAGCCTGGGTCTGTAGTGAGACTTGGGCTCTGGACTGGGCTCTGGACTAAGGCTGCTCCAGGTCTGGCCCTGCCCTCTGGACTAATAAAGCTGCATAGCTTAGCCGATGGCAGCATGCTGAGCTCTCACCTGGGCAGATTGGAAGAGGAAGGGAAGGGCTGGCTATTGTTGAGGGCGCCTCACTGCCCTGTGGGGGCCTGAGGGGGCCTGAGGGGGCAGTGGATGGCCAGCTAGGGCTGGGGACAGGCTGGCCTGGGGCCACAGGAGGGGCTGCTGGAGCAAATTGGGTGCTGGGGGAGGGAGGGGTGGTATGTAGCCCCAGGGCACAGCCCTGGTCAGTGTGTCCAGGGTGAGTCATGTCCATGGGCGTGGGGCACAGCTAGCCCCCGAGTCTGCATAGGATGTACTTCCTGCTTTGGGATAGGTGGGTGATTCCACCTTGCCTACTGCTGGGCTTGAACCACTCTGTGCCCCCTGGGCTGGGGTCTGTGAGTGGATCTCACTGGACCTTGGGGCACGAGCAGTGTTTGCAGACCGCTCCCTGATGGGACCAGGGCTGCAATGTCCTTGGCACAGGCAGCCCAGCCCAGGGCTATAGCCCCAGTGCTCTGCAGGCCTTGATTGCTGATGCCCACAGTGCCTGCGGTGGCAAAAGGGTAGTCACCCCCTGGCCAGCTGTGTAACCCCTGCTTATGGGACAGGTGTGTGGATCCAGCATCTGAGGGCCCCACCAGGTGATCCGTCTGGGGCTGGGTTGGTGGCTTCCAAAGGATCAAGCCTGACCCTTTCTGAGTGTGGCAGCCCGATCTGGCCCTTGCCCAGAGCCTCAGCCTTGGTCAGCTCCTTGGGTAACACTGGGGGCCTGTGTGGGGCAGCCTGGGTCCAGGAGTGCTGCCCACACTAGCATGTGGGAAAGGGCTGGAAGACCTGTAGCTTGCCTCCATTGTGACTCCCTGCTCTGAAGCTCTGGAGTTTCGGTGGTGGACTGGGCAGGGTTGGGGTGCTTGCCTGCACCCCAACATAGGTGCTCTGTGTGTCAGAGAATGAAGGACACTTGGCTCTGCCCTCATGCTGGCCTGGGCAGCAGCTGGGGAACACTAGACACAATGCTACTGGCCCCCATGTGGACCTGGCCCAGGCAGGGGCCCCCTTGGGGAGCACCACCTATATGCAAATGCTGGCTGCGACCCAGGCGGGGCCTTGTGGGCGCCAGGCCAGGTAGGGTCATGGCTGTGGGTAGGGGCCTTTAGGCAGGAATGTGTGTGTGTCCAAGGGGCTGTGTGGGTGGTGGTGGGGTGTTCTGGCCAGCCCCAACTTTCCCCTACCCAGAGCAGCCCCAGCAGGACAGAGTCCCAGGACAGGGGCCACCTGGCCAAATGCCCACCTTGGAGGGCTCTATGGCTGATGCCCACTTTGGGGGGCTCTGTGGCACTCTGGGGTGACCTGTAGGCACTGCCTACCGCTGCAGAGGTGCACTGACGGGCACTGGGTGGGGCAGGCTCTGGGTGGGTAGAGGCAGGGACAGGGCACCTGAGCTTGGTGCAGTCTGCCCCCCTCCCTCATTGGCTCCACAGCCTGATGGGCAGTCAGCAGGCATCATGGAGGTGCCTAATGGAGCTGGCATTGATTTCCCAGCATGGGGCAGGGGTGTGTGTGTGTGTGTGTGTATGTGTGTGTGTGTGTGTGTTACCGGAAACTCCCCTCCCTGGCTGCTATATTTAGCACTGCAGGACACCAGCGGAAGCACAGCTCACTCCTGAGCCCAGCCAGCTCTGCCCTAATCCTGGCAGCCTGGTCCCCAGCCTGGTACACAGGAGGGGCTTATAGGCCTGCAGTACCTGGTCAGATCGAGTGGCCCCAGTCTGCACTTCATCTAGCACAAGCTGATCCCTACTCAGAGTACACACATGAGGGCTCTGGCAGGGAATGGCAGAGCTGGGAGACAGGGGTGCTGTGCCCAGGGGGCCGCAGGGTAAAAATGAGGCCTTTCTGGAAGAGGCAGGACTGCCTGGCCCAGCAAGGGTAGGGGCTGGGGATCCATACTCCCTGACCCAGCTAGGTTAAATATGGATTTGTGGGGCTAGGAGTGTCCACCGCTGTCCTGGGAAACCCCACAGGTCCTGCAGTCCCTGGCCTTTCTGGCCTGAGGGATACAGAGAGGACTGCAGGAGGGAGGAGTTCCATCTGATGCCTGGCTCCTCCCTGTGAGCAGGGTGGCCACCTTCTGGACCTGGATTTGCCCTTGGATGGATCTAGTCCAGGCTGTGGCTCCCAGGGGACCAGGGGAAGGATACTCCAGGGGCAGCTGGCATCCTTGGCAGAGGCAAGAACTGGCCCTTATGCTGTCCTGGACACAAGGACCAGGTCTTGTTCCCAAAGGGCCTGGAAGGAGGCAGGAGGGGTTGACTCCACCAGGCAAGCTCACACATGAGACAGGAGCATCCCTCTCATATGCTGTGGTGTGGCCATGGCTCCAAGCATGAGCCGTGTCAGCACCCAGCTGAGTGAGCCAGCCAGCAGGAGAAAGCTGGGGGCTGCTCTGGACTCTACCCACTCAAGCTGGAGTCCTCTCCCTGGCCCTGCACATCAGGCCCCTCGCCTGCCCTGTGGCAGTGCCTGCACCTGCCTGCAGCAGGGATTGAGGTCGGAATTGCTGTGCCAATTTATGCAGCTCAGCGACCCTCTGATTTCTGTTGGTCCTAGCAGGAAGCCTCAGTCTCACCATAGGCCTGTCCTGGTCACTGTGTCCTTGCCATGCAGGCTTCGTTTACCCTGGGGCCTTGGCACATGCTGTTCTTGCTCCTCACCTGGGGGCCTTGCCCACCCTCAGGGGCATTTTGTTCACCTGCCTCAGCTTTAGGATTTGTTGCTCTACATCGCTGTTTTAAGTCTCCATGCACCCTGGACAGAGAGGTCCCACGGGTGGTGACCACCTTGTTTACTGCTGGGTCGAGTACCTGGTAGGGATACCCAGGGCCTCCCTCTCCTTGACACCCCCACGCCCACACTCCAGGCCAGAGGATTTGTCCATAGGGAGCCCCTACTGCAGGAAGGGGCCACTGGAACCCCTGTACACAACCCAACTCGTTTATTTGGGGGGTGGGGGTATCTGCGTGAGGCCTTTCCTGGCTTGTGTCTTACCCCACTCAGCCTACCTCAGGAATTGGGTGCTGGCAGAGCCAGCAATCTGGAGCACAGGGAACCTGCCTGGCCCACCCCTCAGGCCTCCCTCTGGCCTCGGCCTGGTCCTGGCAGTAGGGAACTGATATGAGTCTCTCCCGGGGCATCAGTTGCCTATAACAGGGAGTCAGGAAGGTTCAAGATCCCAATTCTGACCACACTGTCTACACCAAGCCCAGGGGGAACAGATGGGGGAATAATCTAGCTACCAGGAAGGTGCATAGGAGCCCTGAGCCAGTACGGGAATTTCCAAACCCCAAGGTGACAGTAGCCCTGGAAGGGGCCCTGTCCAGTTAAGGACAGGTGGGTTGGAGAAAAGGAGCCCTGGGTGTTGACTCTGCCTGGGAGCAGCCAGGTCACCAGGGAGAGAGCAAGGACGTGATGGCTGAGGGGCAGCCCGAGGATCTTCTTGGGGTGGCCCTCCAGAGGCACACATCTGGCCTTCATCCATGTTTCCCGCATTTCGACCCCGGAGTCTGGACCTCTGGCCTGGGCTTTCCTCGAAGACACGGCCTGGGGACCCTCGCGCCAACGACAATCCCCGCACGTGGCTCGGACCGAGGAGCATTTGTTGACTGGCTGCCCAACCCGCAAGCTTTGCGGAGGGGAGGACCAGCATCGGAGGTCAGCAGCGCCCCCTTCAGCCGGCGCGGAAGCCGCAGGAGTCCGCGGAACCGGAGGGTCCCGGGAGAAGGGGCGCACACGCATGCAACAGGGATCCGAGTCCTGGCTTGCTCCGCAAGCGGCATCTCCGCTGGGACCGCGAGCAGCGCGGCGGTGGCGCACGGATGGGAAGAGACCGCGGCGGCGACCTCAGGAGGCGCCCTACCTCCCGGCTCCTGACCCCGGCCAGGAGTCGGCAGCGGAGGCGGCTGCCAGACCAGGCGAGAGCAAAGGCGAAGCCCCGCGCGCAGGCCGCGCCCTCGCCGCCTTTAAAGCCGGGGTGCCCCCAGGCCCCCGGCCCCACCCCGCGGCGCGTCCCCGCCCCCCTCATGCATATGCAGGTACGCGGGTGACGAATGGGCGAGCGAGCTGTCAGTCTCGACCCGAACTTGTTGGCTGCGGTGCCCAAGCGCGGGCGCGCAGAGCCGAGGCCGGGACCTGCCGCCACCGCCACCGAGGGTGGGAGCCGGGTAGGAGCCGGGCCGGCGCGGGAGCCGGCCGCTGCGAGCCCAAGCCACCGCCCTCTCACGCCGCCCGCCGCCCGCCGCAGCCCGCGCTCCCGGCGCCGCGCGCGACCCCGCCCGCTGCCTGTGCCGCCGTCGCCGGGCTCGGAGGGCGGGCGGACGCGGCCGCTGAAGGCCGGCGCGGCGCCGCAGAGGGTGCGGGGGGCGGCGGGCGGTGGGCGGTGGGCGGCGGGCGGGGTCGCGGCGGCAATGCGGGCTCGGGGCCGGGGTCGCCTGCCCCGGCGGTTGCTGCTGTTGCTGGCGCTGTGCGTGCAGGTGAGCGGGGCGCGCGCGCGGCACAGCGTGGGGCGCGGACGGGGCGCGCCAGCCGCCTCCGGGACGCCGAGGCCCGGGCCCTCGGGCAGGGGGTCGGGGTGGAGGTGCCCGACTCCGACCCGCGCCTCCCTCGGCTCCCCCGCGCCTTATTTTTAGGCGGCGCGGCCCATGGGCTATTTCGAGCTGCGGCTGAGCGCGCTGCGGAACGCGAACGGGGAGCTCCTGAGCGGCGCCTGCTGTGACGGCGACGGGCGGACGGCGCGCGCGGGGGGCTGCGGCCGCGACGAGTGCGACACGTACGTGCGCGTGTGCCTCAAGGAGTACCAGGCCAAGGTGACGCCCACGGGGCCCTGCAGCTACGGCCACGGTACCACGCCCGTACTGGGCGGCAACTCCTTCTACCTGCCACCGGCGGGCGCTGCGGGGGACCGAGCGCGCGCGAGGGCGCGGGCCAACACCGACCACGATCCGGGCCTCGTCGTCATCCCCTTCCAGTTCGCCTGGCCGGTACGTGCGCCCCTCCCCCGCGCCTGGCCCCGCGGCCCTTCTGACACCTGCGCGGGCCGGGTGCGGGACGCGCGCGCCCGACGGGGCGGGGCCGACAGGGGGCGCCGCGCTCCGGTCTGGGTGCGTGCTCTGCGGGCCGTTCCGCTCCTGGCCACGTGGGCGCGCGAGGCGGCCGGCGCGGGCGCGGGGTCGCAGCGTCGCGGCGTGTGCCTGCGTCGCTCTGCGCTGTCTGTCTGGGCGGGGAGGCGCGAGGCGCCCGGGGCCGGCGGACCGCGGAGGCATGTGCGCCGCGCGTGCTGGGGCTGGTCCGGGGCAGGCCCTGGCGGAGCCGCCCCGGGCCCGCGGCCAGCCTTGCCCGCCCCGTAGTTTCCTGGACGCCCAGGGGCACGGGCAGGCTCCTAGTACCTGGCCTCGTGTCGTGTTGGTGGAAGTTCCTGCCCTGCAGGGGAAGAGACAGTGGCGCACGGGCAGGGATCCTCTGGGGCGCTGCTGTGTTGATTTTGTTATATTTTGAAGAGTGGGAAGCTGAGTTATCCGACATCTATCTCTGGGCTGGTCAGGCAGGAGCTGGAGATTTGGGTCTGCTGAGAATGGGGGTCCAGCACTAGAGGGAGGCAGACCCCATGCCTGTGGCTGCCCCGGGACCTGGGCAGGGAGCCTTCTGATGCTTGGCACTAGAAGGTCCTTACATGCATGGTTACCGTCAGCAGGGCTGGGATTGGGTGGGGGCTGGAATGACAGTATCCTGTGTGGAGGTCCTCAGTGTGGAGGTGCAAGTCAGGGACGGCCTGGAAGGTGGGCCCGTGATTTGGGAGTGGATGGAGCAGGGTGCCAGACAGTGACCCCAGAGCGTTCTTGCCATGGCCCTAAGACATAAGAGTGAGTTCACCTGGTATCTTGTTCCTGGAAAAGACTGGCCTTTGGGGCCAGGCCTGGCCAAGGTTGGACCAACAGTGCCTCCCTCACCCTGCCTTGGCTCCCAGTTCTGGGCTGAGCCTTCTGAGCCCTGCCGGGCTGCTCACTTGTGCTTTTGTCTTGACCCCTCCTGACTCTCTCCTGCCCAGGAGAGGTGATAGCCCCTTTGGCTATCTCGTACTGCCACTGATTGAGGGCTTGATGTCTCCTGACCCCCATGGCCATGGAGTGGGAAACGTGCCCTAGGATGGAGAAGGTGGGGGCAGGAACGGGAGGGGCCTGGACAGCTACAATAAGCCCAGCCCCCTCGCCCCCACAGTGCACAGCAGGCAGGTCTGAGCAGGGCCTGCAGCCTGTCATCTGCACTTGGGCCCCTGCCAGCGCTGCTCCAAATCGCTACCTGAGGATGTGTTTTCTGCTCGAGTTGGCAGCTGTGGGTGTGGGGGCAGGGAGGGCCCAGAGGAATGTGGCGGGCCAACGCGTGTCCCTGTGGCTCTGTGCCCCACTGGCCAGCCGGCCGCTGTGGGGCAGGATGGAGCAGGCCCTTGCCTTCCCTAGAGCCCAGACCCCATGTTGCGGCTCAGCTTGCCCACCTTCCTCTTGTTCATGGCTGGCTCCCTGGGTGACCCAGCAGGGACAGACACCTGCCCGGCCAAGGGCCAGGGCTGCAGAGCAGCAGTGCTGGGCAGCTCCCATCTCCCTTCTCTCCTGCTGTGCGACCCAGCTGCCAGCCTGGAGCTGGTGCCGTGATGCCAGCAGCCTGGTATTTCCGCTTGGTCGATGGCAGCCCCAGGATATGCTGCTCCAGCTTGCCACAAGTCCGGCTCTGTCCCATGAGCCAAGGTGTGTTTGGAATCTAGGTGCCCACTGGGGCAGTGGCTCTGCCTGGGCAAAGCAAGAATTGTGTTCAGGCTCCTGGACATGGAGGCAGGGGCTTTAACAGGGAGAGTAGAGTCCTCTCCAAGATCAGCTGGGAGGTCTGGGGTGGGGCCCTGGCATGGGGACAGGGTGGGAAGGAGCACATGGGGACTTAGGCTCCTGAAGCATAAGGGGGCCCTTATGAGAGACATATGTGCAAATGTGGTCATGGACCAAGAGCTGGCTGGGCTCTGCACATCCCCTGTGTGCCATGACCACATTCTGTGATGGCCTTGGGCTCAGTCTCCTTGAGTGGGTGGGTCCAGGTCTTGGATGTGGAGAGTTGCAATTGCACCCAGCATGCTGCCCACCAGTGGGGACTACTCTCATCTCTTGGCCCTGCCCCACCTGTTTCCCAGGAGATCCGTGGCACCTTGGGTTGTCACTGATGCCTGACCTGTGGTCGCAGGGTGGAGGCCATGTTTATTCACATATGCCAGCACTCTATTGGTGTGGCCAGTGGCTGATGGACTGCTTGGAGGGGAATGAGGGCTTTTCTTAGTTCAGGGCACTGTTGGCTGAGTGGGGAGTAGGGTGGTCACAGTTGGGGTGTCTTGGCAGCCCAAGACTGCCCTGCAATAGCCTGCATGGAGAAGAGCTCCTGTGCTGAGGCCATCCCTGCCTGGCAGCCCTTCTCCTGGGCCCAGAGCCCTGCCCAGGGTGAGGCCCTTAGGGGCAGACCCATCCTGGAGTGTGCTGTGTTGGAATCAGAGGGCAGCTGTGCTGGGCAGTATGATACAGGGAAGGCCCCAGTGTAGGTGTGGAGTGTGGGAAGAACAGAGGTGGGCCAGGTCCTGTGGCTGCCCGGGTGGGCCAGGCTGACCTTGCTTGGACGACTCCCATCTGCAGCCAGCAGGACATGCTCTCCTTGCCTGAGCTGGGTTGGGTAGGGCTTTTCCCTGGGACCGTGTGAAGCCAGGTGGAGCTGCAGGGCACTCAGCTTGGGCTCTGCTAGACCCTTGGCCTGGCTCCCTGACCTGCCCAGTTGCTCCTATCCCCCTTGGCTGTCCAGCAGATGACCAGAGTTCCTGAAGGCCATGCTGTGTTTAGGGGAGGGTGGGTGAGGTTACCCTGGCTGGTCAGGACCCGGGTGGTAGGGGCAGATGTAGGGGGTATGGACACAGGGCCTGGCATCTCTGTACCCATCTGCCATGGGGGCACCTAGCCTGGCCCTGTGCCCTGTCCGGAGCTGGGGCTGTTTTGGGTACTGACCCCCATCTATCTGCATCTGCCTCTAGGGTTCCCTCTGCATTGGCAGGGCCACTGTGTCTGCCCTGTCCACATCTCCTCAGATGGGACCTGAGGTCCTGCCTAGGTGGGGCTCTGCCCTGTACCTGGCTGTGCACTGTAGAGGTCAGGAGTCCTGTCCAGGGCTCTGGCATGGGAAATGCTACAGGAGGTGAGGAGGGCTGCCCTGGGCTGTGAAGGATTTGGAAACAACAGAGCTGTGTCCCTGGGCCCTGGGGTGGGAACGGGGTATGAAGGAGCACATAGAGAGCATGCAACAGCATTGGTTGGGAAGGAATCAAGGTTTCTAGGATCACTTGGGTTGCTTCTTGGTTTCTGGACAGAGTGGGGGGCAGTCTGGGCCAGTGAGGGCTCCTGAGGGGGCCAGGCCCCAGACAGAGCATTCATTCCTTGGACTCCAGGACTAGCTCCCCATCCCTATCTCTGGACCCTGTCCCCACACCCCAGTCCAAGCTGGTCCCCATCCCCACACCCCACTCTAAGCTGGTCCCCATTCCTATGCTCCAGCCCAGGCTGGTCCCTGTTCCCACACCTTGGCTTCAGGCTGGTCCCTGTCCCTGTGCTCCAGCCCGAGCTGGTCCCTGTCCCCACACCCTAGCTCTCAGGCTGGTCCTCATTCCTGCCCCTCAATCCTAGTTGGTGCTTATTCCCACACATGGACTTGAGGCTGGACCCTGGCCTCTTGTGACCCCAGGTGGATGTGGGAAGGGTTGGAGCTTGCTGCCTCCCTTTACAGTGGGAAATTGGGAGGTGGGGTGGGAAACCCAGGTGGCGCCCTGGCTGGTCTGCAAGGTGAACTGCCTTCTGTTTCTGCTGTGGCCCTGGAGCCTAAGGTGCCCCCTCCCCCTCTCCCTGGGGTAAGGATGGCGGCGGGCGGAGCCTCTCCAGAGCTCAGGTTTCAGGAAATGTATCTGTGCTTAGGGCTCTTGGCACCAGCATGGGTACCTGCACTCGGCTCTGTGGGGATCCAGGGCGGGATGCTGAGGGACTGCGATGGGCAGACCCTGGGCCTGGGGTGCTGCCCTGACACTGGGCTGGGGTGTGCATGTCTTCTTTTCCCATGGCTTTGATCCACTGACTGTTAACCTTGTCTGGGGGACAGATGGAAGGTCAGGGCTCAGCTTTGGGGCAGAGAGATGGGGTATGATGGAGGTGGGTGCGGTGTGGAGGGTCTCGGGCTGGAGCTTCTGCTGAACTGGTCTCCAGTGACTGGGCAGGCAGGGGCCCCCAGGTGACCCCTGCTAACTGGAAGTTCAGGCAGGTGGCAGCTCTCTGATCATCTCCAGTCCCCCTCCCACCCAGCCCCCATTGTTTTTGCTGGCCCCAGTCCCTTCCCTAGAATACAGCAGGATGCTTTTCCCTCTGCCCAGGCACCATGGTCCCTTTTGTCTGGTAGGATTTAGGGTCGACAAAGCCCTGTCCCAGGCTGTTGCCTGGTAGGTTGGAAGCAGGGGGTTGGGGTGTCACTTGTAGAGAATGGCTCTGGATGCTGTCAGGAGACGGGGAGAGAAGGGTGCTGCAAGGGTTGCAGGTGCTGGCCCACCTGCCGGCTCAGGTTCTCCCCGGATGACTTCCTGCCGTCCAGGTGTAAGGAGCCCAGCTGGCAAGCGGTGGGGCCCTCTTGGGCGGCAGGCAGGCGCATGTCCCATGGGAGCAGGTAACCAGAGCCTGGCTCGGTGGAAGTGATGGTAACCCTACCTGGGTGGCTGGCGTGGGTTTCCTGGGAGCTGGGAGGAACTCCCGTGAGTCCTGAAGCCCACGTGTGGCCATGCAGGTGACCAGGAGGCAGGCCTGTGGCCATGGGCATGGCCTACAGCTGTAATCTCGGGCTGCCCTGCCCTGTCCTGTCCAGCTCAGCCCATCCAGTGGCCTGAGTGATTGTTCAGCACTGTGCGTCTCAGACCTGACTCCAGCCCCAGGAGCCCCTAGTTTTGCTGAGAGTCGGTGATGTGGTCTGTGCTGAGATCTGGTGCCAGCTGTATTGTGGCAGTCCTGTCCTTCTCCCTTGCTTGCCCAGCTGGTCTCTGTTCTCTGATCCTGGGAGAGGGCAGCTGTGGGACACTGGCTGAGGCCTGGTGGGTATGAGGAGGGCATAAGCCCCATGAGGTGGAACCAGGGTGCCAGGGAGGCTTCTTGCTTCCAGCCTTGCTCCTAATGGGTGTGGTACCACATCAAGGACTGCTCAGAAGGGGATACAGTGCATTGTGGCTGCATCTGGGATACCATCCCTGAGACCAGACTGTGTGTCCAGTGGCTGGGAGGGCCGGGATCCATCCTGGGCTGGGGAGGGTGGAGGGGGCATGGCAGGCCTGGAGCACGGGCTGTGGACAGATGCAGGGGCAGTGGTGATAGGCAGGTGGGGACCCTCAGCCTCAGTGGGGCCATGTGGTTTCCCCAGCACAGCCTGGCTGCAGGGGCCTGGATGCTTCCCACACAGTGTCCCATTGGGTGGGAGGCCCGTAGGCCTGTGGAGCCAGGGTGTGTTCACAGCATGCAGGGGCACGTGTGGGGCTGCAGAGCATTCTGGGCAGCTCTGCGTGTGTCCGAGAATGGGCAGTGGGCACTGCCATAGATCACTCAGGTTACCTTTCTGCATCACTGCAATTGGGGGCAGGAGGAGGGCCAGACGGTGGGGTACAGTGGTGACCATGGACTGAGGCCGTGCCAGGCAGGCCCAGGGGCTCATGGACCTCAGTTTCCTACCTGTGCAACAAAGGTCTGCTGCCCTGTCCTGCCCAACCTGGTGGGGAGGTGTTGGGTTGCTGTACACTCTTGTAGGGAGCCCCTGAGGTTGGCCTGGCAGGACTTCTCAGCGGGTGCACCAGTGTGCAGGGGAGGCAGCCAGGGTGGCTGTGGTGCTGTCCCTCTTGGGGGTATGGGAGGACTACGGAAATCCCTGCCATGTCAGACACCAGTGGGGCTGGGGGTGTCCTGGCCTCCTGTGCCATTCTAGTGGGTGTCTGCTGCCCTGCCCATGTGGCCGCCTGCCCTCCGTGCTGACATGAGTCCCAGTACTGGGCTGTCTCTTTCCATCCTGGAGTCTGCCAAAGGGTGGCAGGGTAGGGTTCCAGGTGCCTGACTGCCCCCCTATGTCCACAGCGTTCCTTCACCCTCATCGTGGAGGCCTGGGACTGGGACAATGAGACCACCCTGGATGGTGAGTAGGCCTTGGCTGGCGATGAGATGGGGAGGCAGCTGTCTGTGGGACCCTCTTAGGCTACAGGGATGCCCGTGGCCAGGTTCATGGTCCTTCATCTGCAGGGGACAAAGGCTCCTGTGGCCAAAAGATTTATCTACCTGGAGGATATGTGTGGATTCTCTTTTTATTTTGACTGCCAGGAAGCTTTGCCAAGTTTGTGGTTTTACAGACCCTGTTCTCTGCACAGTGAACTGTTCAGTGTGTTCTTTGGACCATGTTGGCAGTAAGGAGGGGACCCTCACATGGCTCTGGCTGTGTGGCTCCCCTCTGCCTGTCTGTCCTGGAATGAGGGGCTTGGTGGCTGCCTCCTGGGCTGGGGGTCCTGTGGAGGTGGGGAGGCCCTGCAGGGGGCCAAGGAAGATGGCACCTGGTATGGGTGGGAGGATGGGGTGGTCAGCAGTGGGCTCAGGCTATGGAGATTCATGGACCCTGCGAGGATCCTGGCCTCCCAGCTGTGGAGTGGAGGCAGCCTGTAGGGCCAGGGCGGAGGTCAGCTCAGGAATGAAGGATGTGGGTCAGGGTCAGTGTGGCCCAGTGGCCGCAGGTGAGAGGGACACTGGTAGGAAGGGCAGTGTGGGCAGCCAGGTGCCAGGACTGGACGAGCCTCTGGCAGTACTGGGGACACCACAGGGGAACGCACGCCTCAGCATGGGGGTAGGTTGGAGCCAAAGCAAGGTCACTGGGCCTTGACAAAGATGTGAGGCTCTGCTGAGAGGGGGCAGTCCAGAGGACCATCCACACAAGGGGACTGCCCACCCCAACCTTGTCTGGAAGCAGTAGGATGCAGAGTCTGAGAGATTCCCTGCCCTCTCCTCCTGGAAGGTTTGGATAGTTGTAAATGTGCAGAGATGGTATCAGGGAGCCTCTGGCCTCTGGCCCCAGAGGCTCTGCTGGGGATGTGTGAGCCACTATGTCTGGGGCCAGGAGACTGCATGGAGGCAGGGTGGTACGGAATTTGTGTAGAGGAGAGGGGAGGGCGACTGAGCAATGTTTCCTGTGCCAGGGTGGACCCAGTGCCCAGTGGGTCCATTGGCATTGGAGCAGTGTTTTGTGTGGTGAGCAGTGTGGAGTCGGGGGATGTGGGGCTTGCAGGTGGGAGTGGGCCGGGGCCTGGTGGGCTTCTGTGGTGGCCTGACAGTATCCTTGCTGCCTCTCCCGCCCCACTGTCCTCACATCCCTGAGGCCACCTGACTGGTTGGTTTCCTGGGCCACCTTCCTGGGAGCAGCAGCTGAGCGTCTGACTCTGCCCCCAGAGGAGCTGCTGATTGAGCGGGTGTCACACGCGGGCATGATCAACCCTGAGGACAGATGGAAGAGCCTACACTTCAGTGGGCATGTGGCCCACCTAGAGCTGCAGATCCGTGTGCGCTGCGACGAGAACTACTACAGCGCCACATGCAACAAGTTCTGCCGGCCCCGTGATGACTTCTTCGGTCACTACACCTGTGACCAGTATGGCAACAAGGCCTGCCTGGATGGCTGGATGGGCAAGGAGTGCAAGGATGGTGAGGGCTGTGCAGGGTGGGGTAGGGGCAGCCAGGGTAGTCAGCATGGTGTTGAGGGCTATGCGTGGAGGTGGCCTGGGCAGCTGCCACAACGGGGCCTCTCTTGCCCTCTGTTTGCAGCTGTGTGCAGACAAGGCTGTAACCTGCTCCATGGGGGTTGCGCTGTGCCTGGTGAGTGCAGGTGAGTGCTTGCTAGCCGTTTCTTGCTTGCATTCACATTCAGCCAGCAGTCACTGGTGACACTGTGGCTCCTTTTCAGGCACCTGGAGAGGTCAGCACAGAGTGGGAGGTGGCCGCCCACAGCTATCGCAGAGGAGGCCATGTGCTGGCAGCCCCAAGGGGACAGCGAGGAGGGGATGTTGGGGAGCAGACCCTCCAGGCAGATAGTCCCCACCTGAGGATGGAAATCTGAGGGTTAGCAGCATGCTGTGGCAGAGCTGGAGGCGAGGGATAGGAGGAGCCTCTGGGCCTCTGGGAGGAGGACCCAGAGCAGGGAACATGCAGCTGGCTCTGGGGAGAACCCCTGGGCTTGTGGGGGGCAGGCTGAGCTGGGCATGGGGCCATCCTGCAGACATCTAGGGTACAGGGATACAGGAGTGGGCTTGATGTGGCTTGAGAGGAAGTGAGTAGGGTGAAGGGAGAAGCAGGCCCAGGAGGGGAAGAGGGTGTGGGACAAGGGGTAGATGGGGTAATGAGGAGACCATACCAGGGACAGCAGGCACCTTGGGTTTCTATGGCATATAAGGGGTGTAAGGCCTGGGATCGGGGAGGATGGAGAGGGAGGCCAGGAGTTCCCTGTCCCCAAAAGGTAAGCTGTGGGCACGGGGAGCTGGCCTGCTCTGTGAGGGTGTGAAAGATGAGGGCTGGGCCTGGGCACTGCTGGGTGCTGCGGGTTGGTGGAGAGCAGGTTAGGGGGAGCCTGAGTGAGGTACACCCAGTGTGACCAGGTGGCAGTGCCCTGGTAGGCCGAGCCCCTCAGCACCCTAAGACTCACTATTCCAGGTGGGGCTGGGAGCAGCCTGGCTGGAGGTGAGGAGCCAGGTTGGTATCACCTACCCTGTCACCTGCACACACTAGCTTTCAGATGAACTGTGGGGGCCTCTAGGCTGTGTGGGAGCCCAGTGTGGGATGGGCCAGTGGCTGGGTATGCCCAGGAGCCAAGTCTGTCCAGGTGGGAGAGGAGGGTGTGAGGTAATGCCCTGCCTCGTGACCATGTGTGGAGGTGGGCATGAGACTCCACAGACATGACCCACAGGTCCTGAGCACTGTGGCCCTGTCTCAGCCCTCACACTCTCCTCGCCATGTATTGCTTGGATTGGGCGGTCGGTGGCCAAGCTGCCTGCCTGGTGTCCTCACCTAGGATGAAGGGGTGAAAGAGAAGCCCTAGCAGCAGGAAGATGAGGGCCGGGCCTAGTGGCAGTGTGGGGACAGAGGCTTGGGGGCAGAGGTGCGCCCCAGCGCCCTCCTGGCCTTGTGGGCGAGGCCCAGCCTCTGGCTCGAGTTTCAGCACCCCCCCCCAGCCGGATGCTGCGGAGATGGCCAGGCCTTCCTGCTGGGGAAGCGGGGGGGGGGGCGGGGTGGGGGCGCTGTTGTGGGCTGCCTGGTGAGAGAGCGTGCTGTCAGGACCAAGAGGCCTGGGCGCCGAGCCCCCCCGGTGCTCCCTGGCAGGTGACCCAAGGCACATCACAGCCTGCCTGAGCCACCTGGAGGAGACAATGGCCAGGATGCAAGGCCCACTGTGCCCCTCCCCTGCACACATAGGGCTGGATCTCACTGCTGTCTGCTCCCGGCCTCAGTTTCCCCATTCCAAGTGCAGTGAGCTGGGTTGATTCTCCTCCTGGCCATGTGGGTTGGGCTGCTCAGGAAGGGCTGCGGTCTTTCCTCCTATAAAAATAACTCTATGGTGGGTGCCATTGTGGAAGCGACGCGCCTAGGCGTCATTCCCATCCCACAGGACGCGAGTGTTCTAGGAAGGGCCGGAGGGTGACCTGCTGGGCCCGGGGTGACCCTTGCCTGGAGGCTGTGCTGCCTGCGCACCTGCCTCCCAGGGGCTTCCTGAGGGGACACAGGGCACAGCCAGGCCTTGGGGTCCTATCCTCCAAGGTCACAGGTCCCAGGCCATTTTCTGGAGTGGCCTGAGCCCTCCTAGGACAGCAGCTGCTGTGGAGCTGGGGGGCAGCCTGTGGCCTGCATGTTCCTCTCTGAGATGCACCCCTCCCAGGGCTCTGGTGGGAGACAGAACAGCTGCTGCCCTCGAACAGCAGTAAGGTCACGTGCAGTGCCCAAGGTCACGCAGCCAGGCGGGTGGGAGCCCTCTCCTGATGTCTGGGGCACTGCTCCCAGCCTGGCAGCACCTGGCCGGCCAGCGCTGGCGTGTGTCCCTGGGCGCCCCAGGGCCTTCCTTTCCCGGCGCCTGCTCTTGGGGCCGGCTCAGGGTGAGGCCCAGAATAGCTCAGGGAGGAGTGACGGGACAGCTGGGGCTGACCCAGTGCGCCCGCTCCTGGGAGTGCCTGTGACGGTGGGGCTGGCAGCGAACTGTGACTCCTGCCCGGCCCCAGGCCACAGCCGTTCAAAGGCCTGAGGCCGCTGACGTGAGGGTGGCTTGTGAGGGCAGGCCGCCTCCCTAGCCCTGGCAGCTCTCAGCCTTGCCCTTGGCCTCCCCCAGGTGCAGCTATGGCTGGCAGGGGAGGTTTTGCGACGAGTGTGTCCCGTATCCCGGCTGTGTGCACGGCAGCTGCGTAGAACCCTGGCATTGTGACTGTGAGACCAACTGGGGTGGCCTGCTGTGTGACAAAGGTAGCAGAAGGATGGGGGGCAGTGGAGTGGGCAGCCAGGCAAGTCGAGCCTGCCCCATAGGAGGTGGGCACAGTGGGGGTGGTCTGGCCCCTGAGAGCCCCACCATGTCTGCAGACCTGAATTACTGTGGCAGCCACCACCCCTGCATCAATGGGGGCACGTGCATCAACGCCGAGCCTGACCAGTACCGCTGCGCCTGCCCTGATGGCTACTCGGGCAAGAACTGTGAGCGGGGTGAGTGGGCAGGCCACCACTTACTCTGGGACCATGTGGGCTAGGGGAGGAACCCTTGTGGGTTTAGAGGGCCTGGGTGACACTTCCACATCCCTGCTCTGGTTCTGTAGCTGAACATGCCTGTGCTTCCAACCCATGTGCCAACGGGGGCTCCTGCCATGAGGTACCATCTGGCTTCGAATGCCACTGCCCGTCGGGCTGGAGCGGGCCCACCTGTGCGCTTGGTGAGTACCTATGTATATCTGGTGCGGCCTGGCGACCAAGGGGCCTGGGAAGGGGCAGAGCTCTGGGGCCCAGAGTGTAGTGGCAGTTCCCACTCTTGGCTGTGGACATCATGGCTGGGGATGAGTGGCAGGAAGACCTGGGCATATAGGGGACTCGGCCTTCCCTGAGGACCACATGCCATGCCCTGGCCTCCATCCTGTCCCTGCAGACATCGATGAGTGCGCCTCAAACCCATGTGCAGCAGGTGGCACCTGCGTGGACCAGGTGGATGGCTTCGAGTGCATCTGCCCCAAGCAGTGGGTGGGGGCTACGTGCCGGCTGGGTAAGGGCTCCGGGACATGGGTGCACAGGCTGGGAGCTGTGCATGTGGCTGTGGCTGCTGCTGCTGCTGGGCTTAGGGTGCTGGGCGCGCAGGCCAGGGCCCGAGCCCACGGCCACCTTGTCTCGTCCACAGACGCCAATGAGTGTGATGGGAAGCCGTGCCTTAATGCTTTTTCTTGCAAAAACCTGATTGGCGGCTATTACTGTGATTGCCTCCCAGGCTGGAAGGGCGCCAACTGCCACATCAGTCAGTACGGGTGGGTGGCATAGGCGGGGGGCCGGGGTAACATGGGGGACCCCAGCCTGACCTACTCTGTGCCTTCTCCACAGACATCAATGACTGTCGTGGGCAGTGTCAGCATGGCGGCACCTGCAAGGTAAGGCCGGCTGCCACCTGCCCACCTGAGCCCCAAAGGAGCATGGGGCAGAGGCAGCAGGGTAGGAAGCTCACGGTCCTGCGCCCTACAGGACCTGGTCAATGGGTACCGGTGCATGTGCCCACGGGGCTTCGGAGGCCGGCACTGCGAGCTGGCACGTGGCGAGTGTGCCAGCAGCCCCTGCCAAGGGGGCGGCGTCTGCGAGGACCTGGCCGATGGCTTCCGCTGCCACTGTCCCAGGGGCCTCTCAGGGCCATTCTGCGAGGTGAGGCCTGCTGCTGCCACCCCACCAGAGGGGCTGTGGTGGGAGCTGTCCCTGCACCAGGTCTTCCTTGAGGTGTCCATGGGGCCCAGGGGGTCACCAGGATCACTGTGAGCCCCTCTGTGGCTCAGATGGATGGGCAGGCTGGCAGCCTAGAGCAGGCCCCATACAGTGTGGGTGCCCGATGGCTTGAGAGGTGTGGTAGACAGGTCCTGAGCAGGAGTGGGCGCTGTGCTCGGGACCGTGCCCTCACCTCTTCGCACACCGTCCCCTGGTTCTTCCCTGCCCTCTTGCCCCCGGCCGCCTGTGATTCCAGACTGATTCCATACTGGCTTTTGTGCAGAAGGTGGTCCCTGCCCGTCCAGCTTCCTGGGGTCCCCAGCAGAGGCCCAGCCTTGGGTCTAGGGAGCATCACTGGCTCCAGGCAGGACCCTGTCTGGGCCCTGAGATGGCCTGGCAGTGTGGGGTCAGGAGCCAGCCTTCCTGCCTGCGGGAGGAGCCCAGGCCGGATGCGCCTGTGGGAGGCAGAGGAAGTGGCCTCCATGGCGGCAAGGGGGGGCCACAGGTGCTTCCGCCCAGCTCATTGGGCCTGGACAGTGCTGATGGGACACTAGCACAGGGCTGAGGGGCCCATAATTTGAACCAAGTGTGGCCCAGCCTTGGGGATGCCCAGAGCCTTGCCTTCGTGTGGACAGAGGCTCCTGTGTCCCCAGCATGGGGCTGGGCTCTCACGGATGTGCCCCTGCCCCGGCCGCAGGTGGCTGTGGACTTCTGTGAGCCGAGCCCCTGCCTGAACGGTGCACGCTGCTACAACCTGGAAGGGGACTACTACTGCGCCTGTCCCGAGGACTTCGGTGGCAAAAACTGCTCTGTGCTCCGGGCACCATGCCCTGGCGGAGCCTGCAGAGGTGGGGTGCGAGCCATGGGTGGGAGCAGGCCTGGGGGCTGACAGGATGGGCCTGATCCCTCTGTCCATCTGCCACAGTGATCGACAGCTGCAGGTTTGAGGTGGGTCCCGGGGGGCCCAATGTGGTGTCCTCTGGTGTGTGTGGCCCCCACGGGCACTGCGTGAGCCAGCCTGGGGGCAACTTCTCCTGTGTCTGCGACAGTGGCTTCACCGGCACCTACTGCCATGAGAGTGAGTTGTGTGTGCTGGGCCAGGGTTGGGGACAGCACTGACCCACTCTGTTCACATGCCCACCCCTGCCCTCTCCTGCAGACATTGATGACTGCCTGGGCCAGCCCTGCCACAACGGGGGCACATGCATCGACGAAGTGGGCACCTTCCGCTGCTTCTGCCCCAGTGGCTGGGAGGGCGAGCTCTGTGACACCAGTGAGTGCGGCTGCCCTGCCCCACACCTCTTGCCACTATGAGGGGGCCTGGCTGGACTGTGTGGCCGCCATGGAGGTGGGATCTGGGTTCCTGCCCAGGCCCTGGGCCAGACTGTAGTGCTCTTTCCTGAGAAACCCTCCCCCAGTGCCGGTGACCCCTGCTGACCGGCATCCTCACCCCCAGATTCCAACGACTGCCTCCCCGACCCCTGCCACAGCCGCGGCCGCTGCCACGACCTGGTCAATGACTTCTACTGTGTGTGCGATGACGGCTGGAAGGGCAAGACCTGCCACTCTCGTGAGTCATTGGGCCCCTGTGGAGGCAGAGGGGTGGGGCGCACTCCACTAGGACCAGTAGGATTTGGGCTGCCTGCTGAGCACCATGTGCTTGCAGGTGAGTTCCAGTGTGATGCCTACACCTGCAGTAATGGCGGAACCTGCTACGATAGTGGGGACACTTTCCGCTGTGCCTGCCCCCCTGGCTGGAAGGGCAGCACCTGCACCATTGGTGAGGCGCTTTATGCCATCCCTGTCCCATTCCTTCTGCCTTCTGAGCTGGCCTGGCCAGGTGTGTGAGCAGCCCCTCTTCCCTCCTGTAGCCGAAAACAGCAGCTGCCTGCCCAACCCCTGCATGAATGGGGGCACCTGCGTGGGCAGTGGCGACTCCTTCTCCTGCATCTGCCGGGATGGCTGGGAAGGCCGCACCTGCACGCACAGTGAGCTGGGGCCCTGTGGGCGTGGATGTCTTCTGCACCTGGCTCCCAGCCCTGCCTTGGGGGGCCTCTCCCATTGGCCCACCAGCCAGCTCACACCCTAAGACCTGCGGTGCTCCTCTTCCTCTTCCCTGTTCCTGGGCTCTCGCTGAGTCACAGCACCCCCTTCCAGTGAAGCCCCCTCCCTGGGGATCCTCTCTAGGCACCCAAGCCTCCCTGCCCTCCCCAGCCACAACCTAGGCAGTGCAGTATCCATCCTCCCACAGCCCAGAGCACCCAGGCTTGGCACAGAGGGTGCTAGGCAGGTAGGTGCCAGGCCAAACGTTCCCCTCTTTTCCCTCCAATCCAGACACGAATGACTGCAACCCTCTGCCCTGGTGAGTGGCACCCTGGGGAGACTGGTGAGGTGGGGGCACTGTGGCAGGACCCCTGATTCTTGCCCTCTCTTTGTAGTTACAATGGTGGCATCTGTGTGGATGGCGTGAACTGGTTCCGCTGCAAATGCGCCCCCGGCTTTGCAGGGCCGGACTGCCGCATAAGTGAGCAGCATGTAGCCATGGGGATGGTGGGGTGCTATGGGACTGTGCCCTGGGAGCTGTCGGCCAGCAGGGGTCCGCAGCTTGGAGGGCAGCACAAGAATGGCCTGCCTCCCTGTGCCACATTTCTGTGTCCTGCAGGGCTCCTTGGGGCAAGGTGGGATTCCATTCTGGGGAGCAGCTCAGAGGTCCTGGGAGGAGGAGGAGGAGGGCACCAGCACAGCGAGTGCAACTCGATGTCACTCATTCGCACTGGAGGGCCGTGGCCCCCAGTGTCGGCCCTGGGACTGGGATACCCTGGGAAGGTTGTTGAGGCAGGTGGGGTGGGCGAGGCCTGTGGGGTCTGGAAGGCTCTGGGCAGGTGAGCAGAGCCCATCCCACCTCAGGCTGCTGCAGGGCAAGTGGTGCAGGCCCTGTAGCTGGCAGCTGAGTTGGTGCAGCTGCCCAGGGGCCTGAGATATGTGTCCTGCAGCCTCTCCTGGCCTGACCCCGCCTGGCCCGTGCAGGGCGCTGAGCACAGACTCTCTCTACAGACATTGATGAGTGCCAGTCTTCGCCCTGTGCCTATGGGGCCACATGTGTGGATGAAATCGACGGGTACCGCTGCAGTTGCCCACCTGGCCGAACTGGCCCCCGCTGTCAGGATGGTAGGCAGCAGGGACAGTGCTGATTAAGGCATGGGCCAGACCCGGTCTCCAAGGCCTGGGAGCCATTCTGACTCCGTCTGCTTGCCCCTGCAGTGATCTGGCTTGGGAGGTCCTGCTGGTCCCAAGGGACATCGTTCCCACACGGCAGCTCCTGGGTGGAGGATTGTAACAGCTGCCGCTGCCTGGATGGCCACCGTGACTGCAGCAAGGTAGGGTCCAAGCATGGAGCTCCCTGGCCAGTCAGCTAATGCTGAGCCTGCACACCTTTAATCCAGGGCCTGCCTCTGAGACATCAGAAAGTCTGTGCAAGGGTTGGGTGGGTCAGGGGCCGCATGGCCCTGCCTGGGACATCCTGGGAGGAGGGAATGGACTGGGAAGGGCCTCAGGAACAATCAGGCTACCCCTCCTCATGCAGCTGGGGAAACAGGCTTGGCTTGGGCCCCACCAGCTCCCCCTGCTCTACAGAATGCTCTTTCCAGTGTAGAGCTCAGTCCACCCCTCCTGGGCCCTGGTGTGGGGGCAAGGCCAGGCCTTGGCTCACTGACCCAGCCATGTCTGCCCCCTTGACATCCTTGCCCTGTGCTGCATCTGACCCTTCTGTTGTCCTTACCCCAGGTATGGTGCGGCTGGAAGCCCTGTCTGCTGTCCAGCCAGCCTGCCTTGAGTGCCCAGTGCCCGCCGGGGCAGCACTGCCAGAAGAAGGCCCCGGGTCAGTGCTTGCAGCCACCCTGCGAGGCCTGGGGCGAGTGTGGCACCAAGGAACCCCTGCCTCCCAGCACCCCCTGTCAGCCACGCTCTGGCCACTTGGACAACAACTGCGCACGCCTCACGCTGCGCTTTGACCGTGACCAAGTACCCCAGGTGCACATGTTGGCCCGATGCCCAAGAGTCTGGGGTCTCGGCTGCCCGTGGGGCCAGGGTGCCAGTTGGGGGTGCCTGTTCTGCTGTCCCCAGGTGTAGACATGGGTGGCCATGGCAGCCCCACTCTGGGGTGATGGCTGAGGTCCTGTCCTTACTATCCAGGCTCCAGTTCCCTGGTCCCATCCTCCCCTTCCCCTCCCCTTCACTGTGAGAACAGGGTGGGGGCAGGATGCTGCCCCTTCTCATCTCTGCCCTGCTCCCCGGGGAGCTGCAGGGTATGCCCACCGGGAGTCTGTGGCCAGCTGAGGAATGGTTGCTCAGCTCTTGGCCTCAGCTTGCTCACATGCCACTCATCTGTCCAGGGAACCACTGTGGGTGCCATCTGCTCTGGGATCCGCTCCCTGCCTGCCACAAGGGCAGTGGCTCGAGAACGTCTGCTCCTGCTGCTCTGTGACCGGGCGTCCTCAGGGGCCAGTGCCGTGGAGGTGGCCATGGTGGGTGCAGGCAGGGGGCCTATTCTGGACACCCGGGTGGCCTGCGATATACTGGAGGCCTGAGGGGGATGTGTCAGAGGGCAGGAGGACAGAGTGCGGGGACTGAGTTGGGCTGGATACAACATCCCCAGGTGCCTGAGCAGCTCAGCGGGGCCAGGGGGAGGCTGAGTCCACCTGGGTAGGGTGGGAGCCAGAGGACAGGTCAGAGGAGTATGAGGGTAGAGCACCAGGACATCCAAGTCTGGAGTGGCCAGTTGTCATCAGCAGTCATGGGATCAGTTTCTTGAGGGTGTGGGGTGAGAATGCGATGCAAGGAACTCATCCAGCACAGAGGCCCACAGCAGGCTTTGCTGTGTGGTGTGGAGGGGGAGGGTCCCAGCAGGGCTGGCCTGGGCTGGAGAGATGGTGCTAGATTTTAGAGACTGTGCAGGGCCAGCCAGGACTTCTGCTCAGCCTCTTGAGCCTCTCTGTGTTCGGGGGTCCTGGGCAGGGGATGTCTGGATGCACCCTTGGAGTACTGCCCTCAACTGGTAGCTGCTGGGGTTTACCCTAGGGAAAGGAGTTCCAAGGAGGGGATGCTAGGCTGAGGGTCGGCTAGCATCGTGGTGCTTGGTAGTGGAGGAAAGGGTGGGAACCAGCATGGGGTTACAGTACAGCCACCCTTGGGGCATGGGCAGAAGGGAGCACAGGGCAGTGTTGGTGTGTGTAGCTGTGAGGTTGGAGGTCTAGTGGGGCAGAGTGGAGCGAAGAGTGGACAGAGAAGGGCCAATGAGGGGTCAGTGGAAAGGGCACGTCCCGGCTGCCCCGCGCTGATCTGCCCAGTAGGTGCATCCAGGCTACTAGACTCCCCCGTGAGCCCCTGAACCTTAGGTCCAACTTTCCTGATCCTGTGCTATGTGCTTTGTGCCCCTGGTCCTTGGATCCAAGCAGTTGGTTGAGAGCTGGATGGGGCTCGGGCAGTGGCTGTGGCCTCATTGCTGGGACCAGCTGGGCCTCAGGCAGGGTGCCCTGGGACTGGCCCCCCAACCCCGTCCTCTGCCGCAGTCCTTCAGCCCTGCGAGGGACCTGCCTGACAGCAGCCTGATCCAGAGCGTGGCCCATGCCATTGTGGCTGCCATCACCCAGCGGGGTAATAGCTCGCTGCTGCTGGCCATCACTGAGGTCAAGGTAGAGACCGTGGTCATGGGCGGCTCCTCCACAGGTGAGTAGGGGATGGCAGGGGCCCCTCCAGAAGTGGAGCGGGTACACCTGGCCTGGGACCTCTCCGGCCTGAACCCAGAGGGATGTTGAGGCTGAAGTGCCCTCGCACTCACACTGCTGTCCACCTCCAGGCCTGCTCGTTCCGGTGCTGTGTGGCCTGTTCAGTGTGCTGTGGTTGGCCTGTGTGGTCATCTGCGTGTGGTGGACCCGAAAGCGCAGGAAAGAGCGAGAGAGGAGCCGCCTTCCACGAGATGAGAGCACCAACAACCAGTGGGCCCCACTCAACCCCATCCGCAACCCCATTGAGCGGCTGGGTAGTGGTGGTGCAGGTGGCAGGGCTCACAAGGATGTGCTTTACCAGTGCAAGAACTTCACACCACCACCACGCAGGGCAGGCGAGGTGCTGCCCGGGCCAGCAGGCCCTGGGGGTGGTGGCGAGGACGAAGAGGAAGAGTTGGGCCATGTGGAGGAGGACTCCCCGGAGGTGGCGAAGTTCCTCTCGCACAAATTCACCAAAGACCCTGGCTGCTCACCGGGGAGGCCAGCCCACTGGGCCTCAGGGCCCAAGGTGGACAACCGTGCGGTCAGGAACATCAAGGACATGCGCTACGCTGGCAAGGAGTAGGGCCACAGCCGCCGCCACTGCTGCCACCACTGCACTGGGACCTGGAGCCTCGCTGTGCCACGCTGCCTGCCAAGACCATAGGAGGCCGAGGCCGTGTGCATAGTTTCTTTATTTTGTGTAAAAAAAAAAATCCAAAACCAAAAAACAAATGTTTATTTTCTATGTTTCTTTAGCCTTGTATAAATTATTCAATAACTGTTAGGCAGCAAACAGCAGCGTATTCTCGGATAGTTGCTATTTTTGTAAAGCTTCCATGTGTCGCACGTGCTGTGTGGCAGGCGAGGGAAGAGTGTGTTTGTGTTCTCACCAAATTGTGTGGCCTTTGTTCCCAGAGGTCATGCACTGTTTACAGAATCTTCTTTTTTATTCCTCACTTGGGTTTCTGTGTGGCTCCAGGCCAAAGAGCCTGTGAGACCTGTGGCTGTTGGTGTGGCCCGGGGCCCTCAGTGGGACCTGTGGCTGGCAGGTGACACATGGCCATCAAAGTGGCTGGTGCCTGTCAGTGGGACCTGTGGCCGTCAGTGGGACCTGCGGTTGTCAGCCTGGCTTAGCTATCAGTGGGACCCATGGCTGATGGTATGGCTGCCTCTGTGGCTGACAGTGTGGCCCATGGCTATTGTGGGACCTGTGGCTGTTGGAGTGGCCCATGGCTGGAGGTGGGGCCCGTGGCTGGAAGTGGGACCTCAGTGCTCAGCATGGCCCTGGTTGCTGCTGTGGCCCCGGTCGCCGGGGTAGCCCAAGGCAATGCCAGCCCAGCCTTTCGTCTGTGCTTCTCCCACCCAGACCTCTCCAGAGACCTCTCAGCTCTGCTTTCAGAAGTGCCCTTCCCCACCATGCATCCCCTCCCGGGATGGTGGCAGAACCGAAGCTTGTGACAAGTGCCTTCACACAGACCCCTCGCAACTGTCAGCGTTCGCCATGGGCACCAGGCTCTGCCCCCTGCCAGCCCTGGCTGCCCCTCGTGAAAGTGCATTTCTGTACATATGTACATATTAAATGAATCACTCTGTATATTTGATTTAATAACTTAAAACATTTTGGTCTCCCTGTTCTTTGAGTACTGTTACTTTTTTATTTGAAGTTGGTTTGAGAAGAGGGCCTGGGCTGGGTGTTGGCCAGGTGACTGTAGTGGCTAAGGGAATGAGGTTTCCCTGGTGACCGTGGCCCTGTGCACAGCCCAGGCCTTGAGCATGTTGGTGTCCCCTGATGGTGGACACAGCTTGGGTGCCTGGCACCCCACCCTCCAAGAGCCAGCAGAGGGCTTTAGGAAGCCTCTTAAAGTCACTTTGCACGAGGAGCTGTTGAGGTCCTGGTGAGTTTCCAGGTTGGATCTGAGAGAAGGGAGCTGGGAACGAGCTGGGACGGAGCAGCCACACACCACTGGTACAAACAGATGGGCTCAGCACTGTGGGCAGTGGCCAGGCTGACCCCAAGGACCTGCCAGCATGCACAGGTGCTCAGCTACATGGAAGGCAAGGAGTGAAGCTGAGAGTGGTGTCTTGGAGAAGAAGCTTGCTGTTCATCCTGACGTGTGGTAACACCTGTCCATTTCCGTGTGGCTGCAGTGCACATGTCTGTGTGATTTCCAAGTGGCTGACCCGTGTCCTCCTGGTGGCCCTTCCCAGCCTGGGGCCAGTCCAGCAGCAAGTGGAGTTGGTGGGGACCCTGCTCACTGTTGGCTGGATGCCAAGGCTGAGCCCTCTCCTCCCTGCACCCAGGGAGTGACCTGGTGACAGGTGACTGACAGCCTTGCCACCAGATTGGCCAACAAGACCCATGCTTTCCTTGGAAATGCTGCTTATCTGACTTGGAGTCCTCTGTGGTGCTGGGTAGGAACATGCAGCCACTCCCATCCTAGACCTCTGCTCCCCTGCCAGATAAGTGACTGTGTTAGTTACTTTTCTCTTGTTGCTGGGACAAAATACCCGACACCCAAAGTTAGGGGAAGAAAGGTTTATTTAGCTCACAGTTTGTAGAGGTTTCAGTCCACAGTCAGCTGGGTCCAAGGCAGGGTGGCCTGGCAGACAGGCAGGAGGCAGCAAAGGTAGGCAAGGAATGCAAGCAAGCAGGCTGGAACCAGCTTCTTCCTGTATCTTATATCTTATCCAGGTTACCTGGCTTTAGGATGGGCAGTACTCCCACCCTTAATCCTAATACTCTTAATCCTAGTGTCACATCCTTGATCCCAGCAGAACCATGCCAAACCAATCAGTGAACTAATTTAGTAATCACACTCTAGATCCAGCTACCTCTTACCACATGAGGCTTTGGGGGGACATCTAGAAACAAACCATAACATTCCGCCCCTGGATCCCTAAAGACTCATGAATATCCCTTTACGCAAAAGACATTGAGTCCATCTCTCCAAGAGTTGCCAAAGTCCTAACAGTTTCAGCATTGCTGAAAAGTCCAAATCCAAGTCTCCTCTGAGATTTAAGGCAAACTCTTAGCTGCAAGCCCCTGTAGAAATGAAAAGAAAGTTAAACACTTCCAACATACAATGGCACAAGATAAACATTACCATCCCAAAAGGTACAAATAGGGGGATACAAGGGAACGGGACCAAAGCAATTCTGAAATCCAGCAGGGCAAACATTAAGTCCTGTAGTTCCATGTGCAGCATCAGAGGCGATCTGTGGTGAAGTCTGAACTCCAAGGGGTTTGGGTGGCTCTGCCCCTACGGCACTTCTGGTGGTGGCAGCTCCCATGGCTTCTCTCTTGGGCTGGTTCTGCTCCCTCGATGCAGTTTTCCTCAGGCAATCCACGTTCCTGGCTTCTCCAAACTTTTGGGGTCTCCAGTGCACCTTCGGCTTCACCCTCACAGCTTCACACACTGCCCTCTCAGGGGCACACTGCCTGGCCTCCCAGGCCTTCCTCTGAAATCTGGGTGGAAGCCTTCCTGACCCCACAACTCTTGCATTCTGCACGAACCTAAAACCAGGGCCACGAGGATGACGCCAGGGTCTGCCGCCAGCTGGAGCAGAAACCAGGCTTCCTTCTTGCTTCTCTGTGGTGGT